>JAVYIG010016432.1:0-31179 GCA_035222895.1 Strongylocentrotus droebachiensis | reverse complement strand
CTATAGGATATACTTTTCATATCAATCAAACTTGGAAAAGGTTGTATATCGATTATTGGTCAAAACAATTTCAATCTTATACACACTTGAATTTCAACTGAATCAGTACAGGTGTAGTTTGCTTTTATCCCATGTTCATGGCTGTTCCAATAAACCAAGTGAATGGCTTTTTAAATGGGTGTTTGGAAGAAGAAAAAAACATATATACATATTCACTGAAATTCCCTCTAAGTGTCAGGTCAGTCAGGTTTAGCATAGAACACAGTGCTTCTGCAAGGTGATGTGATGAGACAGGTGTGGGACATTTCACATCATAAAGCTCGTGAGTCTGGACCTGTAATGTTTGTGAATATATTTATGAATAGAAAAATAGATTATGACTTACCATTTATGGCGGGACATGACTTTGACTTATTAGTGTTCGGCGCCTTAGTGGTAAGTGGCGCCGGTGGTCGCGTCTTACTGGTAGGTGCTGGGCTTTCTGTCGGGGGGGGGGGGTAAAGTTTTTCTGAATGTAAAATGTTCAATACTATATCATTACATCATTTACATGAAAATTGGTGTCCAAATTGACGAATATCTTATTACTAAAGGGTAGGAGCGAGAAAGTCGCAATTAAGTCTACCCGTGGCATAGTGCGATTCCAACTTGATAGGACTTCATGACTTTATATGAGTGAAACGTATTCTGTGAAGTTACTATTTTCTTAATCATAGTAACATGAATTATAGGTAGAACACATGCAAATAATATATTGGCCTACTGTGTATAAACGTTTTATATTCTATATAGGGAAAGAAATACCTCATTATGATAAGGGTGGAGGAGTAGGTATAGAATGATTTTCAGCAAACAATGCATAGTTTGACTCTGACAATTATTAATAGGCCACTTGATGAAACATGAAACATCTCATGTTTATGGACCAGCAATCAAACCACTCTATTGTAATTTAAAGTAAGTGTGAACATTCGATTGAACGTACGGGAATTGAATACAATTATACCTGCAATAGACGATAATTGTAATATATATTTGTTGTTGGAGGGGGGGGGGCGTTCAAATCAAAACGTTTTTCAGGAGGTCGTCGATTTTAATCGTTTCTTATGCCCTCACATTTGGCCATTGCTTTGCTCTGTTTTGTATGTCTTTCAAATAAGTGGTGTCATATGCCACAAGAATAGAACAATAAACTATATCACCTCCCCGTTGTCAGGCCAAGAACATAACATTTCTTTTAAATATCTCTAGTTTATAGCAATTAATAGGATCAGGTCGGGTCTCCAATTTCAGCAAAATTGTTTTGATATATTTTTTTAAATGCTCTGAAAGCATGTCCCTTCCCAAATATATGCCGATGAATTTCAACTCCCTCCCCCACCTCATTCTCATTAATCAATATCTGGATAAGCCACCAAATAGCAAATTGGAAATTGCCTAATCAAGTCTATTTGTGAATCTTGGTGAATTATTTACCTGGTTTCTTGCACGAGACAAAATTGTGCTGTTTCCCACCGACCTTAGCAGTCCATGTAGTACATGATGACCCGTCAGCTGGACCATCAGAAGGCATCATCATTGGCCGGCAGGAATGATGCTGGCTTCTTACAACTGGACATGATCCTAGATAAAACAATGTATATCAAATCATATCAAATCATACCAAATCCAATCCAATCCAATCCAATCTAAACCAAATCAAACCAAATCAAACCAAACAAAAATCAAATCAAATCAAACAAAACAAAATCAAATAAAATCAAATTGAACCAAATCTAATCAAATAAAATCAAACCAAATTAAATCAAATCAAATCAAATCATATCATATCATATCATATCAAATCAAATCAAATCAAATCAAATCCAACCAAATCAAATCAAATCAAATCAAATTGAACCAAATCTAATCAAATCAAATCAAATCTAATCAAATCAAATCATATCATATCATATCAAATCAAATCAAATCAAATCAACTCAACTCAAATCAAACCAAACCAAACCAAATCAAATCCAACGGTTACTGTTCAAAAGAGAATAACTCAACTCAAACTTGACTCTATTTATGAAAAGGAAAACAAGGTGACCGTTGAAAGAATTTGTATATTTGACAAAAATCTGCCAAATGATTGATTATACGTTAATAACTTAATAATCTAACTGCTATTTAAATGTGTACTCACCAATAATTGCTAATAATAAGATAATTCTTTTTGCCATCGCACAAAAAAAAAAAATGTGTTGTATCTCCTGCAGCGGGAAAATTTAAATGAAATCTTCGTCAAAAATAATTTTGCATCATCAATTTGTAATACTATGATACAGGGCAGTTAATGACCCAATCTCTCTCTCTTCCTCTCTCTCTCTATCTATCTCTCCCCCCCCCCCCCCTCTTTCATCCACATTTTCTCTCTCTCTTTCTCTCTCTTACACACACAACCGCCGTCCTTGCGATTGTCATCCCCACAATCGATAATTCATCATGAGATTCTTTTTTGGTAATGTTCTGTATGCTTCTCTTGGGTCATTACCCTGTTATCAATGTCAATGTCATTGCTATAAATTGTCGATATTCAATGTTTATTCATGTGTTCCAAGGTAATTGAAAATACGAATATTCTACTGATTCACATAGTGAAGAAAAAAGATAAAGAAAGTTTGTTTTTCTGTGTTTTCTTGTCTCTGTCGTTTCTCTACTGATTATCATTATTCAACTGTTCTTCATTTCTATGAAACGTGAACATAAAAATCAACTATTGATTCACATGGTGAAAATAAAGAAAGTTTTCTTATTTGTTTGTTCTTGTCTCTGTCATTTCCATACTGATTATCAATATCTAATTGTTCCTTTCGAAGGATAAATAATATTATGAATAACATTTTTTGTTAAAGACTAACAATATAATAGATAACAAAAATATGAAATTAAGGGTTACTGATCTTTAAAATGGGAAAATACAATTGATTGGTATTTGGTAAACGTACAGTTTGTGGTCCTCACTCGACCAGTGCTCTTTCTTGTACATGTAATTTTTGTTCTACCCTGTATTAATTTATACAATAGTATAGGCTACTGTAAATGCTGTGTTTTTTATTGTTTCGTTTGATTGCATGTATACTTGAGATATGTACACAAATTTTTATCGAGTAAAGAATTTTTTTTTTGATAACATGTATTTAATATTGCACAGTACAGGCAGGGCGTCGCTAAAGGGGGAGGGGTCAGGATGTTTTCGGTCAAATTGCGCTGACCATCGAGAAAAAAATGAGAGGGAAAGGGAAAGAAAAGAAAAACGAAAGGAAAAGAAAAGAAAAGAAAGGAAAAAGAAAGGAAAAGAAAGAAAAGAGAAGAGAAGAAAGAAAGAGAAAAGAAAATGAGGAAGGAGAGGACAGAAAGGAGAAAAGAGAAAAGGGAACAAAGAAACGGGGGTGGAAGAGAGGAGAGAGGGGGTAAGAGCCTGAATGAGTGTGGAGTATTCGAGAGAGGGGGTTGTTGGGTGGAGTCGTCTCGTCGAGGGAGCAAAAGAGATATGTTGCTGTCTCGGGTCAGCTGTGTCAGTATTCTGCGGTGCACTATGCATACAGTATTCGGTACACGTAACTTTTTGTTTGTATGTCAGTTGTAAGTGTATATGTGTGTATGTGTGTGTCCTTAAGCATAGGCGCCGGAAGTAGGGCGGAGGGCATATGGAAACGTTTGCTTGTATTTGTCTCATAAAAGAATTTTAGAACAAACTGACTCCCACACGGTGTTGAGTGCTCAGGGGTCACAGGCCACTGGCTTCATCGGCAGGTAGTTCCATTATGTGAATGGGTAAATAACTATTACAAAATGAGGGGACACATTACATTGTACAATAGGGACACACATTGTTTTTATTGTGCAGAACATCCTCTTTTATTGACTTACTTATTGCATGAAACTATAAAACCAAAATGCATTTTGTATTCTTACAATAGGAGTACAAAGAATAATAACAGGTGAATGAAATAAACACCACAAACACCTGGGGAGGAAGCATTCATAAATTTGAATACATATAGTTGATAAACGACTCTGATAAAACTATAAGACCAAAATGAAATTTGCGTTCTGGCAATTGGAGTACAAAGAATGATAGCAGGTGAATGAAATGCTTCAACAGCAACACAAACACCTGGGAAGCTAGGAAGCATCGATAAATTTGAATAATTTAGTTGATAAACGACTCCGCATGTGGACGTTTGTTGGAGCAGAAAGCAGTGGATTCTTAACAACACGAACCCATTTAACAGAATGTCGGAACGTAAATTAAATTTGGCGCGGTTGGAAAATGCATCTTTTTACCCTACGACTTTAATGGTACGATTCCAGTAAATTAAAACAGTAAAATGGCTCTTATTTTGAAATTAATCATTAAATAAAACCCAAAACTTCAGTGATATCAGAAAAATAATGTTATATCTTACTAATAATTAAAAAGAGATATATAAACATTTTGAAAGTGTCGCATTTTACGACAAAAGACACCGATTTAGCGAAGATGACGTCATTAGTGCGCTTGCATCAGGGAATTCAAGGTCAAAAGGTCAATTCAGACGCTGATAAGTTATTGGTCGAGCCTTTTTGTTTCCTTTATTCCAACAAAATTATACAATCAATCAAACAAGTTTAATACCAGAATAAAGCTAACGATTAGTATTTTCATTAACCGCTTGCCCAAAGTCGCTTGACCACAGTGAAACGAGTGAGAGCTTGCGAGAGCGGCCAAAGTGTGATTGAAACTCGCTATTTGCTCTTCTCCAACGCAAAAAGAGACGACATTGTGCTGGATAAAAGTATTTTTTCCGACGAAAGTACAGAAAATTTGCATATGGTCTTTTTATATTATACTTTATGAAATGTTACCGGAGTGATTTCCGGGCGCCCCAATGCTGGAAAGAAACGCACATTTTAGATAACTTCACTTTTTCATGGAAAAATGCTCATTTGTTCCATGCACGCAAGTCAGATTGAGCGGATGATACAACGTTTCCATATGGGGGGGGGGGGCAAAACGCATTTTTGCGCCCCAAAAACGCCCCCCCCCCCTCCAAAAAAAAGAAGAAAAGCAGTAAAGGAGTTAATATGGTTTGTATTTTTAACCAAAAGAACATAAAAATAATACAAACCTGAATTGAATCACATATAAGTTATATTTCATTCAAAGAAAAGGAAAGTTAACAGGAATTGAATTTCCTAAACTAGCGATACGCGCATATTGCATACATGCCAACATTTGAAAATCAGAAATCTGTACAAATTATGCTATTTCAAAAAAAGAGGAACAATCCTAACTCTCCTATTCAATACTACAGACAAATTTGTACAGAAAGAGGAACACCTGCATTAAAATGATAATTATCTTCTCCCAAAAGAGGAATGTTCCTCTTTAATCTGAACAGGTTGGCATGTATGATATTGTGGAAATATTTAGAGAGGATGGGAAAGCGTGTATGTTTTTTTATTATAGGGGTGAGGAGACATGAGCCCCTGACGCTGGCGTACTGATGGGGGGGGGGGGTATTTCTAATTCGATACAAGTGATTTACAAATTTTGCTGAAATGACATGATTTCCCGATATTTTTTCTAATTTTTTTGTAAGTCATATTTTTGTATGCGTTTGTTGAAAATTAGAAACTCCCAAATTTACAGTCGGGCGAAATATATGCTTATTTAGATTTAGAAGCCTTCGTGTCAGGTCCTGCAGAACGGCTGGGCTCGGAGGCTCAACCCCCCCCCCCCCTCACTTATTGAAAAAAGTATGTTACAGATAAAAAGAAAGAAAGAGAGAGAAGAAGAAAATAAGTGACCTGCCAATGTCATAAATGAGGTATCAAATAATGCTCATCTGACCGTACTTAAATGCCTAAAAGCCCTGAGCTTGCGGGGGCTCCGCCCCCTTGACCCTACCAAGGGCTCTAAGTGGGGCCCCTGGATGCTCATCTGACCGTATTTAATATATCTAAAACCTCTGAGCTTCCGGGGCTCTGCCCCTGGACCCCACCAAGAGCTCTAAAGTGGGGCCCCTGGATGCTCATCTGACCGTAATTAAATATTTAAAACCTCTGAGCTTCCGGGGGCTCCGCCCCTGGACCCCATCAAGGGCCCTAAAGAGGGCCCCTGAATGCTCATCTGACCGTTATTAAATACCTAAAACCCCTGGACCCCCGCCATTATTTAGTGACCTGCCAGTGTCACAAATAAGGTATCTAAATAGGCCTGTCTGACCGTAATGTAAGGCCTAAAAACCCTGAGGTTTCGGAGGTCAGCCCCTTGACCCCTGCGGGGCTCAGGCCCTAGACCCCACGAAAATTCACGCTCGCTCCGCTCTTCCTGATCGTTGATACTCAACTTTGAAAGACGTTCCGCGGGCCTGCATGTAACATGTAAAAGTGGTGGTGATGTTAATTTTTTTTCTCCCCCCCCCCTTCCAAACGCTTTTGCTCATTACGCCACTGCCCCTGGAAGGTGAGCCCCCTGGAATGTTTGCCCCCCCCCCCCCCAATCCCAAACTGCTTCCGGCGCGCCTGTCCTTATAAGTGTCTTGATGAGGGCGTGTGCAGAAGTGGGAACAAGTGAAGTTTTCATAAACTTTTAACACTGGGCTATTGTAGCCTCGTTTAAATAGATTGTTTCTGTTTGTCTGTCGCTCAATTTGGGGTATTCTGAGGGGGCTAGGAACAGTGTGGGGTGGGAGTGTGGTCGGGTGGTGGTGTGTGTGTGTGTGTGTGTAGCATGGTGGGGAGGGGGTTAATAGTGTATCGATGTAATGAAAATGTTTTGAATTCATGTCAAGAAAAACATTTTTTTTTTTCTAAGATTGATTTGTATTGTTTGGAATCAATAAAAAAAAACTTTTTGAAAAAAAGGGGGGAAAGTTTGCAGAGAGGTGAAAGAAAGGAGTGGAATCAAGCTGCTTTCCTTTAGATCCATGCTCCAAGCCGCCGACAAGTTATGCGCTAATCTGCAACTGTTGACCAGGTGATGAGGTAAAGAGCGCAAGAAATTTCAGGATTTATAATTCCTACATCAGAAAATCGTTTCCCAGCAACTGTTCGCTGTCCCTTTCAATGATGTCGCATTAATTGTTGAATGTGTAATGAGTAGGACAAGCGAACACAAACTTGTGTAATTCATCCTTTTTTTCCAACTGCACAAATACAAAAAAACACGCGAAAACATGCATAAGCAAACTTAAAGTTATCGAAGATTTTAAATCATGGATTAAATAACGTGACATTAAAACATGCACAAATTAGCGCGTTATCCTAAAATATTGAGTTTTTGCAAAAATATATCTTTTTGGTTTTTGTCAGGATCTAATTTTTCTTTTATAAAAAGAGAACTGCACTGAACAAACCAACTTTGTCCAAAATGCCTATCAAATGTCCTTGGAAATCCTTTGTAATCAGTATATCAATAAAGGCTATAAATACCACAGGCACTAGCCCCATCATCATAAAGATGACTCACACCTGATGACTACTTTCACTGCATAGCCTCATGTCTAAAGCTTTGCTTTTGCTTTGCGCATAATTAATTAGGTCCACATGAACACCCTGCATAGTGCGCACTATTGCTTGTACCAGGGAGAGTGTTTGCTTGTACGTTACATTATCCGATACGATTTTCGAATTTGAATTTCGAGTATGAAGATGGCATTTTGAAGGACAGGTTTTACATCGCAGATAAAAAAAACATCTCTTAGACTATCTAGAAGAATTTGTTAAAAAGTCTGTAGCATCAAGGAAAGTGGAGATACGAAGGAAATACGAATTGCCTTAAAACGGACCAGAAACAGACAAAACGGCGCCTGGACGGTACGCGTGAGTGATTTCGAGAAACGAAGAGTCAGGTGACCTAGATTTAATATCAGAGATTACGACTACGAAATTTGAATGGAATCGGACAGGAGGAAAACACTTAGATTGGGATCACAAATTACAAACAGAATACATTGCTATCTGAACACACTGCATGAGTAAATGGTTTACTAAGTTGGGCTTTCGCTTTCACAGAGCAAAACCTTCCAGTGTTATTCACTAAAAACTATAAAGCGCTTGGGAAAATATAACCACTTGAGAAATATAACTCCCTTCAGCAGTCCAATTAATGTTATATTACACCCCCTGCCAGTCAATAACTGTACCGTGTGAGTCAAAAAAAAGTTTACACCTAGAAAATTGCTAATTATTTTAAAAATCATCTATGAACAGTAAATTATTATACATCTTATGAAAGAGTGTTTTATCCCGAATCATTTGGTATCATTCTTGGTACGCACGCTGACCATGAAATAACTGCAAAAGTTCCAAACTCGAAATGGGATTACCGAATCTTTATTCGCTTCCTCAATGACGCAGAGTGAAGAGTATGAAGACAACACACAATTCAATCTGTAATGAAAATCAGATGCACAGAAAATACAATAAATAAATAAGTATTGCACGATTAAAGTTTCTTTCGTTTTCTTCTTTCTGTGTGTCTCGAATAAAACTTAACTAAATTGTACTTTGCCTATAGCCATACATAAACAACATTTGTCACTACAAAATTTACTTTCATAAACATCTGCATAAATGCCGAATGAAAAATGTGCTAATGCTGAATTCTAAAAACCTATCTGAATCTAAGTGAACGCTTGTTCATAATGATTCACATTGAAATTGTGACTAACTTCCTTTATCAGAACTATACTCAATTAGTCTTCACAAACCTATAATTCATAACTCTCTGATTATGTTATAAGGATACAAACACACCCAATGCTCTAATCAGTACCCCAATGCAATGTACCCACATGCCAAGTGACGTTGATTTGTATTTTGTACATAAAAGAGAACTGCACTGAACCAGGCGCGGATCCAGGAATTTCTTGCCGGGGCCACGAAATTTTTAAATTTGACATTTTGCTCCGTTGGGGGGGGGGGGGGGGGCGGGAAGGTCACCTTTTAAGGTCAGCCATTGGCAATTTTATTTTATTTTTTTAATTAAAAAAAGTAAAAAAATTCAAAAAATTGTTTGACCGGGAGGGCACGTCCCTATTTTTAAGTATATTTGGGCGAATTTAGGACTGATTTTAACATATTTTTTTGGCCGGGGGGGGGGCACGGGCCCCCTGTGCCCCCCCCCCCCCCCCCCTGGATCCGCCACTGTGCACTGTGAACAAACCAACTTTGTCCAAAATGTCTATCAAAGTCCTTGGAAATCCTTTGTAATCAGTGCCGAATAAATCTATATATCAATAAAGGCTATAAATACCACAGGCACTGCCCCATCATCATAAAGATGACTCACACCTGATGACTACTTGCACTGCATAGCCTCATATCTAAAGCTTTGCTTTTGCTGCGCATAATTAATTAGGTCCACATGAACACCCTGCATAGTGCGCACTATTGCTTGTACCAGGGAGAGTGTTTGCTTGTACGTTACATTATCCAAAATTCTACCTCATCCAAAAATCTACATCAATATTTCAAAGCAAAACTTCACTTAATTGCACTGACTAAATAAACCGAATGCAGGTCAATATAAATTGACCAAAGCTCACCTAATTCTGGACATTTTCTCTTATTTCCCCTTACATGTACTATCATCCACTTTTACTCTACGTCAAAACAGCAACAAAGTCTACAGTTATGTCACTGGCATGGTACCGTACATAAGTTTCACTTTCACACATGCGTTTAAATGTTTACTGAAGTTGAACTAATGAAATTAGACATCTCATTTTACACATTTAGCATAACTTTATCTCTAGATCAGAAACTCACTTCTTTGGCCGGAACTACGCCATTTACTGCCGAAACACTGGGCTTACTAGTGTCCATGTATTACAGGGAAAAACGGGAAAACTGGGACAACTTGACGACTAATGGGCTCATCCCCAGTGACTTGACGCTCGACAGACTCCACAAACAAGTGTCTAAAAAATGGCTTCGCTCATTATCAAAGTCGAATTAGTAAAGGCCATTTTAAATCCCACTACAAAAATTCCACTATAATACAACAGACACTGCCAATGTTTAAATGCCAATGCACCTGCTATAAAGTCCTAAATGCTTCATTGAGGGTGTAAGAGAATGAATATCTAGCTTTGTGTTATTATAATAAACAAAATGAACTCTTTTTCTCATCTTATGGAACAAACAACTGAACTCTAAAATCACCTCTATAAGAATTTCAACCTGCTCAAAAACCACAAAATAAATTTCGCTCAGCGAAACATAGAGCACTGATTAGATCGTTATTAGATTTTGGTTGTGGAGCATAATGACACATTTTCCACATTTCATTAAAACATACCATTAAAAACATATGAACGATAGCATGTAATGCCATTGGCCTTTCGAGGCAGAACCCTTTAATACAAATTGTATTAAAGGGTTTTGCCTCGAAAGTACTACAAGCACAGAACACAACTTAACAAACCAACAAAGTAAAATCAAACCGAATATAAACGAAGTGCAACAAACATTATAAACTAGATGGAACTTCGACTGCGCGCAGTCGAAAATGATGCCTCCGTCATAGAGCAAGTTTACAAACCAAAACAGAAGAAATTTTTCAAATTCAAGTTTCATTATAATCCATTAACAGGTTCTCAGAATATCGTGATTACAAAAATCTACTCAGTTCATTGGCTCTGCAAGATGTCCTGAGTTAAATAGTAATCCATCTGTCAGTTCTAATGATAATGCGATCACAAGCTATTTTTGCATACATAATGAGCCCTGTGACCTTTGACCTTTGACCTCGTGACCCCAAAATCTAATCAGTTCATCGGCTCTGCAAGATACATACATGACCAAAGTTTGGCAGGAATCCATCAATCGGTTCTTGAGATAACGCGATCACGAGCTGTTTTTGCATACATAATGAGCCCTGTGACCTTTGACCTTTGACCTCGTGACCCCAAAATCTAATCAGTTCATCGGCTCTGCAAGATACATACATGACCAAAGTTTGGCAGGAATCCATTAATCGGTTCTTGAGATAACGCGATCACGAGCTGTTTTTGCATACATAATGAGCCCTGTGACCTTTGACCTTTGACCTCGTGACCCCAAAATCTAATCAGTTCATCGGCTCTGCAAGATACATACATGACCAAAGTTTGGCAGAAATCCATCAATCGGTTCTTGAGATAACGCGATCACGAGCTGTTTTTGCATACATAATGAGCCCTGTGACCTTTGACCTTTGACCTCGTGACCCCAAAATCTAATCAGTTCATCGGCTCTGCAAGATACATACATGACCAAAGTTTGGCAGAAATCCATCAATCGGTTCTTGAGATAACGCGATCACGAGCTGTTTTTGCATACATAATGAGCCCTGTGACCTTTGACCTTTGACCTCGTGACCCCAAAATCTAATCAGTTCATCGGCTCTGCAAGATACATACATGACCAAAGTTTGGCAGGAATCCATCACTCGGTTCTTCAGATAACGCGATCACGAGAACGGGACGTACGGACGGACGTACGGACGGGACGTACGGACGTACGGACGGACGGACGGACGGACAACCCGAAAACATAATGCCTCCGGCTACTTCGTAACGGAGGCATAATAAAAAAGGAATAAGTTGATCAATAGTCATGAAGGTAAGCGCTAATAATATATTTTCTATGTTTTCTTTTAAAAGAGTTGAGTGGTGGGCAAGATTTAAGTTCAACAGAAAGGGAATTCCAAAGCTGAGGCCCAGTGTATTTCACAGTGGTCCTTGAGATATTATAATAATCAAAGGGGAAGATACAGGTTACTGCAATTTCTGGTTTGATATATTTTGGCGTACAAAATATTCATTAAATACTGGTGGCACAACACACTTGAATGAAAATACCTACAGTTTACGACCTGAGTAAAATGAATATTAAGAATGTTCAATTTTTTTTAAAGAGAATCTGTCGAAGATAAAAAACGAGAATTTGTAATTACACGTATTGCATGTTTTTGTAATAACACGTATTGCACGTTTTTGTAATAACAAATATTGCAAGTTTTTGTAATAATAATGTCTGTTCAATGTAATGGTTACACAATTTACCCATACTTTAGTACAATAAGATAAGTGCGGTAAAATCATTGTTTGGTAAATTTTGACGAAAATACGCAATGGAAAGATGATCTTTAGCTTGTTTGACACACCTATTGCTTTCGATATCTACATGAAACGTCTTATACATGTTCTTTCCAGTTCAAACAATCATCAATAACCACTCCTAAGAACTTGTAAATTTCACCTGCTTAATTTTATGTTTACCTATTTCTACATTTATAGTATTAGTATCAGTTCCTATATACTGCGGGTCTTAAACACGATGCAACATGTCTTTTCGTAATTAATTCAGAGTTTATTTAATAAAAACTAGTGATTGACGTAGTCTGTATATAAGAAGATAGGTACCCCTATATAGGAAGTGTTAATTGGCATTTCCGGTTAATTAGTTAATCCTTCCGGTTAATTAGTTAATCCTTCCGGTGACTTCCGGTAAACAATAGGGGAGTGTTAATGAGTTAATTGGGGTGTCCTTCCGGCGGAAGTTACGTAATGAAGGGGTACATCCCCTGGAGGAAGTTCTTTTGTTTACATCATTCATTCATTCATGGAGAGGTGGAGGATGGACGTGTGTAGGGTACGAGGGACAAGGACCAAATGACCAAACAATGGGCCACCCGGCATGTATGTTGAATGTGTGTGTGTTACCGACCAATGAGAATGCGAGGATTTTAGAAAGGAAGTGATGTCAGCATAGCGCGCGTTTGTGATTGGACGAGGTTTGTGATGGGCGGCGCCTAAGGGGTGTAAGGGTATATAACGTGGGCGAGTTCGCCTCATTTTCATCATAGACATCAGCGCTAAACAATCACGAATCAAAATGGCCGCCACACCAACAACACCAACAGGACCCTTCGGACTTTACACATCGACACCATATTCTTCGCCCAACATGATGATGAGTACTCCACGTGTTAAGAGGGTACCAGCCAACGACTTTGATGCCGTGGCTCGCCCATCTGTCAAGGCCAGAGCTGAGATGGCTATCCCACCAATACCCTTGACGCCCGTAGGTCTACCGGGAAACATCTTGGCACTGAAGGTATGTACTCTTGCCATACGTTTTATTTTGTTACTTGTCATTTTTTTTTTAATCATTATTTTTTTTTTTTAAATGTAATAAGATAGCATATTCAATTGCATGGGTGGGGTGGAGGGTACGGGAGGATGCATGAAGGAATTAGATAATAGTGGCATGCTCAATGATGGCAATGATACTCATAGTTGTTTGTATTTCTGTGTTTCATTCAAATTAGGATCTGAACGGCGAGGGTAAAGAAAATACGTACAAGGTGCGGGAAGAGGCGGGTTGTCATCATGGAATTGAAGAGAGTTTTGAATTGTTTGAATTTGAATCTGGGTCAAAACCATTCCATTTGGGTGGGCAACGTTATGCGGTGGTCAAAAATTACAGGGGTGTCACGTACATTGCCATTCGGGAATATTACAAAGACAAAAAGAGCAAAAATACCCCCGATAGGATGTTACCGGGTATCAGGGGAATCAATCTCACTGCAGACAACTGGTGGCAAATGACAAAATCCATCATGAGCATCAGCGATGCTGTCCGTGCTAAAATCAAGGAAGACAAAGATTAGATTGATGACCATTCTGTTTTGAATAAGACAAACAAAAAAATTTGGAAAAAAAAATAGAAATTATATATTACACCGCATTGACACCCACTCTCTCACCCGCACCTTAGGATGCCATCTACCAACTGGAACAAGAGCTGGAGAGAGAGGATACGCTCCCCTTCGAACCCACACCCAGCGTGAAAGCTCCAACACCAAGCAGCTGGGCACCAAGACGGGAGATGGAGAAACCAGTCTACATAGACATGAAAGACATCAAGAAAGTCCTGACGTACGAAGACAATGAAGATGGTGATGTCATCATGATCGAGGACGATGAGGAGGAAAGGGAGGAAGGAGAGATCATCGAGATGGAGGCATCTCAAAGGCGCGACATCAGCGAAGACTTGCCGGTGGCACCTGTCCTCATGGCCGTGAAGGCCCTCTCCTTTATCATTCATCGCCTGGTCCGTGATGGATGTCAGGGGTGCCGAGATGATGAGCCAGGCCAGGAGGGCCATCAAGGATGCCTCTACATGGAGTGGCCGGAAAAAGTGGATATTTATTTTGAGGGTGCCCTCAAGCAGCTCCATGAAAGAGACTTTTTACATTTTCTGTGGTCTGTCTACAACATGCCCATCATGTTCGAGGAAGACAGAGAAGTCGCGATGGCCGAGGCCGTGGAATTTTTCCACTTTAACTTAAAAGACGAACAAGTAAAGGAGTTCATCAAAGCCAAAATGATGCGTTTGTAGCATCTCTTCTCTCATTGAACACTGTCTACTTGCTGATATACGAACTGTTTGAAGAAAGACATATATATTTGCTTCTGATATTTTGATTTTTGATTTCTCTCCTTTTTTTTTTTTTTTTTTTTTTTTTATGTTTGGATTTTGAACTATTTATTAAAATGTTGGTTAAACTGAAATTTTTATTCTCACCATGTTGTTTGTTAATGTTTTCTAGTTATAAGAGATGGGTCGTGTGGTGATTGGTCATTGTTGGTGAGTGACGGATAAAGATTGGTCGTTGGTTAAAAAATTAGGATGGATGAGTACTTGAAAAAGATTTATGGAGATCCTGAGAACGAGGCGGGTTTTGGGGGAGTTGAGAAGTTGTACCGTTATGTGAAGAAGGATGGAGTGTATAACTTAACACGTAAACAAATACGAGAGTGGTTGGAGGGCAATGAGACTTATACCTTACATCGTCCTGTTCGAAAGAAATTTGCAAAGAGTCGAGTCATGGCATATGCGATGGATGAATTGTGGCAACTTGATTTGGTAGATATGGCTTCTTTATCCCGATACAACAAAGGGTACAGATATCTTTTGACTTGCATCGACGTATTGTCCAAATTTGCCTGGGTAGTTGCTCTCAAAGATAAAACGGGAAAGAGTTTGGTGAAAGCACTCAAGAAAATACTCGAATCAAAACGAGAACCAATGAATATTCAGACTGATAAAGGGACGGAATTCACCAACAGGATTTTTCAATCGTTTTTGAAGAAAAAGAATATACATTTTTACACGACCCATAATACTACAAAAGCATCCGTGGTCGAACGGTTCAACCGTACGTTAAAGGAAAAGATGTTCAAGTATCTCACACATCGCGATACTTCGAAATATATCAATGTACTGCCACGTTTTGTAAGGGCATACAACCACTCTCATCACAGTTCTATCAAAACCAAACCCATACTCGTCACAAAAGACAACGAGGGAGATATTTGGAAAACATTGTACCTCAAACCAAAAAAGGGGAGGGGAAAAAAAGCAAAGTATACTGCGGGGGATCGGGTCCGCATCAGTAGAGCCAAACAAACTTTTGAAAAGGGGTACCGCCCCAATTGGACCCAAGAAGTGTTTAACGTTACCAAAAGTAGAGAGCGTGATGTTCCCGTGTACGATATAGAGGATGATCGTGGGGAAAAAGTGATGGGTACCTTTTACGGACCAGAGTTACAGAAAGTGAAGAAAGACAAAGAGGGCGTGTTTAGAGTTGAAGAGGTATTGAAGAAGAGAACGCGCAAGGGTAAAAAAGAATATTTTGTCAAATTCTTAGGCTACCCCTCATCCTTTAACCTGTGGGTAAATAATATTCAAAAATCATACAACAACCCCTAACACTGCCATTTCAATTTATAATCATGGAGAGTGAAGACCAAGTTTACCTGACTCTTCCAAGCAACAGTTCCTTCGATTATTTTCCAAACAACACGTTGACCAGTTTTACCACCAAGTTGGCAACTCCTTTGGTATTGCGGGGAGAGTATGAAGTGGCGTTGGTAGATATCATCTATCCTCATTCGTGGACAAATGTCAACTTCACAAACAACAAATACAGCTTTTCAATCGGGGATCAGGTCATCACGGTGGGGCGTGTTCCCGTAGGACATTACAGAGATGTACAGAGTGTATGCACCGCATTCAACGAATCCCTGCCAGCCAATTTGCGAAACAAGGCCAGTTTCAACATCAATCCATCGACGCTCAAAGTGAGGGCCGAGATACAACCAGACAGTGGGGTTTATCTCAGCGAGGGGCTGGGGCAATTGTTTGGTTTTCCAGAAGGGACCCTTTGTACTAACCAGGAAGGAAAATTTCTCCCCGACCTCAATGGAGGTCTTTTTGCCATGTACGTTTACACCGACATTATAGAAAATCAGAGAGTCGGGGATATCAGCGCTCCTCTGCTTAGGATCGTGGCGGTGGATCACAAACGCGCTGGCGAGGTTGTCGACCGTTCTTACCAAACTCCCCATTACCTCCCCGTCAAGAGCAAATACATTGACACTATACACATAGATATAAGGAGTGACTTTGGAGACAAGGTGCCATTTCAAAACGGGAAGGTGGTCTTGAAACTACATTTTCGTTCTGTACGGAGACGATCGTTTCATCTTTAATCCGCATCATGGAGTATGGAAGAGGCGGAGGGGGTGGATTACCCGTCTTTAGAGGAGCTCGAATGCAAAGGGGGTATGGATTAGGCAGTATGTTAAAAGGGCTTCTCCGATCTGCAATCCCCATCGTTAAATCGGGAGGGAAATTACTTGGCAAGAAAGCATGGCAGACCGGGTTGAATGTGGTGCGTGACGTGGCTAATGGGAAATCCCTGGCATCTGCCACCACATCCAATCTCAAAAAGTTGGGTCAGCAATTCACTTCCAATTCATCAGGCAGGGTGAAAAAAAAGGTTAAAAGGAAGCGTCCCAAGAAGGACCCTGTCAGTTTGCCAAATGCAAAGAGAAGGAGAACTTCCGATATATTTGACCGGTAGAAAAGAAAAGAAAAGAAGAAAAAAAAATGGAGAGAATACATCACATGTCTTGCGAATGCTCAAAGTCTGAAACAGACTTGTTCAGCATCCCCCCTACCCAAACGACTGTGGAAAAGGGAAAATGGGTTGAATTTTTCCCTCTCACAAACATTTCCGACACAACCCCCATCCAATTTCATCTGCAAGGATCCACGGAGGAGTACACGGACCTCTCGCAAACTCTCATCCATCTGCAAGTAAAAGTTGTGAATGGAGATGGTACACCACTGGCTGAAGATGCCCAAGTTGGCCCGACCAACATGTTTTTACACTCCCTGTTTAGCGACGTGGACTTGATGCTGAATGACAGACTCATCACCCCATCCACAAACACGTACGCCTACAGGGCAGCCCTGGAGACATTGCTCACGTACGGGCCTGAAGCCAAAGAATCTCAGCTAACATCCGCCCTCTTTTACAAGGACACGCCCGGTCACATGGACGATGGGAATCCCCTACGTGAGGATGCGGGTAATATGGGTTTGAAAGAAAGACATCGCTTCATCAAAGGGAGCAAGACCGTGGACATGGTGGGTCTTCTTCATCTCGACATGGTCTTTCAAGACAAACTGCTCCTGGGTGGCGTGGATATTAAACTTAAACTCAATCGCAGCAAGAACAGCTTCAGTCTGATGTCATCCGTCCAGAACGCCGAATACAAAGTCATCATCACCAGCGCCTCATTGCATGTGAGAAGAGTCAAATTGAGCCCAGAGACATCCCTTCTCCACGCCAAGACGTTGGAAACGCAGACAGCCAAGTATCCTATCCGCCGATCCGAGGTCAAAACATTTTCTATACCACGAGGGAACCTGTCATTCACGAGAGAAAGCCTCATCCTGGGGCAGATGCCCAAACGCCTCGTCATTGGGTGCGTCAGTAACACAGCTTTCAACGGAAACTACGCAAAAAATCCATTCAACTTTCATCATTACGACCTGAACTTCTTGGCACTGTACGCAGACTCTGAGCAAATACCATGGAAACCCATCCGCCCCAACTTTTCAGCACCTGACCCCAACTACATCTTGGCATACCAGACACTCTTTTCAGGCATCAACTCTATGTTTCATGACAAAGGGAATCAGATTACCAGAACCGACTACGACAAGGGATACACGCTGTACGCGTTTGACATGACACCCGATCTATCTACGGGAGATTGTTTCAACTTGCGTAAACATGGCAACGTTCGACTAGAGATGCAATTTGCGAGAGAACTACCAGAAACAGTGAATGTGATGGTCTATGCAGAATATGAAAGCGTGATAGAAATAGACAGAAACCGCAACGTCATCATTGACTTTGGGGGTTAATGGGGCATTCGTGTTATAAATAGTTTAAACATTTTTATGGCATGGATACTCGACAACTGCAATACATAGGGGAGTCTGATCTAAAATTAAAATCCACGTTTTTAGGGGTTTTCCCATCGGACGGTCTACCCACAGTCATAAAAACATACCCGGCAGCACTCATTGCCAATGTAGATACGCACGACCAAGATGGAAGCCACTGGGTCGCCATCTACTTCACCAAAACTAAAGGGGGTGAATTTTTGGATTCATTTGGGAGACATCCTTCCATGTGTTCTCCTCGTTTTAAACCTTTCCTGAACAAGTTTTCCAAAGCATGGACTTATAACCAAAGGTCCTTGCAATCGTTTTGGTCCGCCGTGTGTGGGCAGTATTGTTTGTATTATCTATTGCATCGGGTCAGGGGAGATAGTATGGCCAGTATCGTATCCACATTCAATCAGAGCCGTGCTCAAAATGACAAGAAAGTTCACGCATCCATCCAACGACTCTATCCAAACAAAAATGCACCCATTCACGATCCAAGTTTCATTCTAAAACAAATTGCAAAGTCCTTTAATTAATGATTGTGCATGAAATTTGAAGTCGATGTAGTAGTTGTAATCATATGAAGTAGTAGTATTATGTAGTATCTAAATATTGATAGAAATAAATAGATGAAAAAAAATATATAATTGCTTTTTTGTTTAAGATTTCATTGTTAAGAAAAATTGTATGTTTATGTATTTCAAATGTATAAAGTGTGTCTTGACAAATCCAATCACACACACACACACACACACACACACACGCATGCATAGAGAGAAAAAAAACTGTATATAAAACGCATGAACAATTCTTATCGTGTATACCATTGATGTCATATTTATTATGTCAATATATATATATATATTTCAATAAAGTTTCTCAGTTACAATAAAAAGTACAATCGTCTTTTTTTCTTCTTTGTTACAGTTGTCACAGTATTTACAATTTAACAATCTTCAGGAGAGAGTGTGGGAGGGGTGAATGATAGAATGATGAATAAATTCCAGTTGTATGAAACGAAACATGAACAATGTACAGAAATAGCGAGTGAAAGATTATCTTCTAAAGTCAAGAGAAAAGTACGTGAGAGTCCTAGATAGACCAACATCTTTTTTTCAGCGTGTAATAGCACGGTAAATTGATATTACGTTTAAAATACAAAACATATCCATCGCAGAACTTTTCATATCATCTACGTACATAATCATCAGTACACAATATATACATGTAAATAAAAGACGTGAAATATTGCAACTATTCTATTCCAACTTTTTTTTTTCTTTGGTTCTATATATCCACAATCGATCAAAAGCTTTCCCATTTCAGAGAAGGTTTCTTTGATTTTTTTGAAGGTGCATGTATTTTAGACCTCGTCGTGATGATGGGTGGTGTTTGTGGTAACACTTTTGGGGAGTTTGTGGCACTCGCCCCTTTCAGTTTGATATGTTGCAAGATTTCACGTCTGTCTTTGTTCAAAATCAACGTTTCTGGTACATTGGCGTCTCGCAGGACCTGTAAAAAGTATTGCCAGCCCATAGGCTTGGCCATGTTACGATCTTTTAATACATCATACATCAAATCAATGACGTTGGAACCTCCGATGACCCGACCGTTAAAAACCAATTCACCGCGAGTATTCCATCCCCATAATTCATTTTCTGGTTTCTTTAAAACGTGATCCATCAATAATTTAGCTTTGTGCTTCAACGTCACGGGCAACGTCTTTAAAACTTGTTCCCTCATGGAGCCAGTATGCTCCGTCTCACTCTGAGAGGGTGCATCTTTAGCGATGCTATCCAGAGGAGGCTGTTCTGTCATTTTGACATGAATCGACGTGGGTCTTGCCTCATGATGTTGTAATTGTAGATATTTTTGCAAAGCTTCGTGGTATCGGACCACTTTATCCTTGTCCGATACACCGCTAGATTGTAAAATGGATTGAATACTCTCGTCCAACTTGGATAACACCCTGCTCGTGGGTTGAGCACTTCCCATGGATGCCTGAACTGCCCGTGCCATTTCCTCCGGTACCAACGTCATTTTCTTGGTATACTCCATCTATCCCGTCAAAAGCCGCAAAATAGGACCGAGAATTGCGCTTAAAAATCCTCCCTTTTGTACAAAAGTATCTTTTCTGACTTTATGACTGTTACGTTTATCAGCAGCTTTTCGCATATGTTTCTTATACCGAGATAAAGTCTTCTTTTGCGAAGCTGTTAGAGGTACATTGCCTTTTAAAGTATTTGAGCAGCATTCCGAAAGACAAGTAATCAATGTTTTAGTTGCATGCTCCAAAAAGGCTTTCCTCTGTCGAGGAGTGCACTTGGCAAGTACGCGCAGTTCAGGCACATGGGTCTTTACGTTGTGAGACATGATGAACTAATGATAATTTCCCAACTTCACGTCTTACCTTATACTTTATTTTTTTGGTACATACACAGTAGTAAATTCATTTGGAAATATGTGTGTTCTTAATCTATGAGATTCTAACGTGTTCGCTTTTAAATCAATCAACAAGTAACCGTAAGGATTTTTGGTGGCATCGTTGTAAGCCTCCTGCACATATTTTGTTTGACCCGGGTAAAGTTGACGTCCTAAATGTGTAATCTGCGATTTGTCCCTGGGGTTTTTATAAATGACTAAATACTGAGCATTTAAACTGATGGTACGGGTCTCTTTACCAGCATGAAAAAGATTCTGAACAATAAATATGACAGAGAGGTTGCGATGATGCGATCCACGCGTAAACAAACTCGTCATATTTGCATCTTTCGTGCATTCTGCCATTAAATCATCAACAATGATCAAATTACGTAAGTTGGGATCAATAACACCATCAAAACTACTTGGAAATCCTTCTATGAATTCTATAGTGGGCACTTCGGCCATCATTTCAGTATAGGCTTTTTGATACACGCCATAACACCAAATAATTTTTTGAGGTGGTTTTTCAATTAAATCCTGATTGTATTTTAACAGTTTTCGTACAAAGACAGTTTTGCCACTCCCCGTAGGGCCTGCCACCATGCAGGTAAAAGGATGCACAAATTTAACGGTCATGGTAACAATCGTCGACAAAATGTCACCCCTCCTCGTATGGCCTTACCAACGGCAAATGGGGTGAATGTAGAGTGCAATGGATTGATGTAGGTGATGGCACGTGCAATACGCAGCGTGGTTCTCCCAATCCATGCCCTAAATTCTCTCAACATACATAAAGTATGATAATAATAGAACGAACAGAGGCGTACTCCTCTACTACGGAATGTAGTCCAACCCATCATGCAACGTTGTGGATACGATGTTTTCTGCCGTTTGTTGGTCAATCCCCCACTGCCAGAGATGTCGAGTTCAAAGGAGCCTCGGTTGGTTTAAGGGATTGCAACGTGAAATAAATGAACAATGCTGTATGCACCCCAAATAAAATAACAAGACCTATAAATGATGTAGGTCTTGTAAAAAAGACGAAAGACTGTCCCTCCGAGAGCATGCTTCTCGCATAACGGCTACTCATAGAAATGATTCAATGTGCCATCATCCATGAAATAAATAACCCTCCTCAAAAACAAGATAAAGAGTAAAAAAAATGTCACGAATGATATATATTACTCTACATACCCGTACGGGATGGTAAAAAAGTCAGGCTTGATGACGCGCTTGTCATACACGACCCTGTAGTCCTTACGCCCCATTCGAGTCTCGATTCGTTGTCTTTTATTGACACGAGTGATTTGGTGGGGGTTGGTGACGGTGATCTTTTCGGAAGGGCCCGAGCCTACATTTTTTACCATTTGTTTCATCGTTTCATAATTGATGACCTGAGAATTGCTGTAGTTTAGGGTGATCCCTTTTACTTTACAGGTGCTCTCACCGGTGTTTGTTGTGTAGGCGTAATTTTTTGGGCCTCCTGAGATGAAGGAAGTTATGTATCCCCCATCCAGCTCATCAGTGAGATCGCCGAGGTAATCCCCGAGTGGAGGACACCATTCATCGGGTCTGTTTGACCTTTCGAGGTAAATGACGCTGTCCGTGTCGTAATACAGGACACGTTCCCCCACTCGGTCAATGACGTCGTACAATTTTAGCCTCGCTTGTGCCGTCGTGAATGCAGCTATCACCACATTGGATCGAGGACTCTGCTCTTCAAACTCATCATTCTTGACATATCGAACTTCTACCATCTCATCATTGATGAAGTTGAGATCAAGCACTCTGTACTCATCCGAGGTCAGAAGTGCGTAGAGCTGAGCAGGATCGCTAATTACATTAACGTTTGGGAGATTGCTTCTCATGCCAAACCGCCCCCAGAAGGAGTTGAGCATGAGTTTACTTAGAGATCTCAACCCCTTGTTCTTTTTTATGTTCTCTCGGTCCAATGTGATGCCCTCCTTCTCAAAGTAATTTTGGATGTACTTTTCTCGATCTTCTTCGGTTCGGCACCAATCGGGCCAGCCCGAGGCTTCTTGTTTGATCTTGAGGAATTTATTGATGTAAGCGGTGAACAGTCCATTGGCCCTATAGAGGTTATCTACATCTAACATATCAATGGGAATGCGCTTGTTTCTGAGATTCTGCGCCAACTTTCCAAAATGCCAGACAGATTCAATTTCAATTACCTTGTACCCCTTTTCCACAGCCTTCTCCACCTCCAAGGTAACCCATGTGCTGTGAATGATGCGTTCATTCTCGCTGTGCGTACATGGTGTCTGCTGGACATTTTTTGCACAAGTGTAGCACAAAGGGAAGAGAAGTTTACCGTTCACCTTGCATGGGAGAACAGGATGGAGCAAGTCTTGGGGAGGTAATACTTTGCATCTTACCAGACCGTAATAATCCGACAAATCTTTAAAGTTTTGCGTGATGATCTGGGGATGGCCTACTGGGTAAGACCCGTATTTGTTTATGCTGGGGTACAAGGAAGTGAAGTCGACATATTTTATTTTTTCACCAGCTTTGCATTCGTACAACAGACAGCTGGCATTGGTACGACCTCCATAGAATGCTTCTCTAGGATTGAGGGGGATGGGGTTAGGCAAGCTTTGCTTGATATGTTGAGGGATGGAATTTTCTTCTTTTTTCCAGTCGCACTCCCACATCGTAACGTACTTCCAATCTTTAAGTATGTTTTGTACGCACCTTTCTTTCTCGAGCGTGTCGAGGTATAGCTCCCCCATCGTTTTCTTCACTCCAGGTCGACCACTGTCTGTGTTGAATGAGTAGCATTTTTGACAGCCGTGCCAAAAACAACCGTTGAATTCGTACACGGTCTTGTTTTCTAGGCAATAACCGTCCATGTAATATCTACCCACTTTCACTTCACCTTCATTTCTCGCGTGCTGAATGTAGATATTCTCTTGTTCCGCGACATGCGCCAACCATCTCAATGCCTTGTTAGACTGCATGTATTTTGGTGCGTAACCAAGAGGAGGAATGACACCGATGGAGTTTTCATTTAAGAAATTTCTCCGATACACCAAATGGCACGCAGAAGCGATGGTGATGCATTTCGAGAATGGGTCAACACCCGTATCCTCTGGGTTGAGTTTGGTGATCTCTCGAAACATGCTCCGGAATTTCAAGCAACATTGCCTCAATATGTCAACATCGCTCACACAATAGGCATGTATTTCATCCTCCATTACAAAATCTTTTCCAGATGCAACCTCCTTCTCATACCATTCAAGGAATTCTTCCCTCTTTTTTGGCGACATGCCAGATGGATGATAGTACTTGGCATCTGGTACGGGCCCCCGATAATGAGTGTTGGCTGTCGTATTGAAGAAATGCGGAAAAAAACCCTTCTTCAATTCCTCCACTCCAAATGTAGCGGGAAGAGCAGAAAGGGGCATGGCAAAAAAGTTCAAAGAATCAATGAATTTGATCTGATTGAATGAAACATCCATGCTCATGATTTTCCCTCCAGCAAGTATGAGCTTGGGGATGATGCAATTCCGATAGAGATAATCTTGGATAAAAACACCATCATACCCCTTGAAATTGTGAGCAATGAAAACAGAGCGTGAATTCTCTTTGGATCCAAATACCCACTCGCAGAATTCATCCCCGGTATTAGGACCTTTGAAAACCTTTTGCTTGTCCTCTAACTTCCCACAGCGTTTGCACTCTTCTTCAAATGGCTTTTCAGCACAATGCTTGCATGCCCTATGGGCCACGCAATAGTTAGGAACATGCAGACCCGTTTCTTGGGTGCACTCAAAGTCAAAAAAGACGTATTTATTGAGATTTCTTAGACCAGCGGTTTTCCTACCAGGGTCAGTAACATCATCATCATCATCATCAACCATAACTCTCTCCGTTGCGTTATTAAGCCCTAACTCCTCCATCTCCTCATTTGTCAACGTGCGCCTAACCTCATCCTCCTCCTCATCGGAAGAGTCATCCTTTTCTTCCCGTTGTGGTTCTTTTTGAATGTAGCATTTGTGACCTGGATTAACATACTTTTTGCATAATCGACAGAAAGTTTGGCCGCAAATGTGCTTGGCTTTATGCTTTCTAAGCGTCTCTCTGTTACAAAGAATCTGACACTCGGGGCATTTGAAGTACAGGTCACATACGCCATGTTGCTTGTGATTTGACAAACAATGAGCATTCTTAAAGTTACGGTTACATTTTTTGCACAATTTGTAGGAATCGGGGTCATTGGAGGCGGGGCAGTCATCTCCCTTGCAAAGTTTGCAGCGGAAAATGCAGTCGTGTCTGAGTTTCTTGTCGTATCCTACCAAACACTCGTGGCAAAAATATGACTTGTTGTAGAAGGCGGCCATTGATGTAATGAGATCAAAGTGATTGTCATGAACATACAGATAAATGGTATGCTGCCTGTCTTCGGGGCCAGCATACGTAATGAAGTTTAAGTGCTCTTTTGAAACAACCACCACCCTGAAACCGGCCATGAATTCCGTCTTTTCGAAGAGTTTAATCTCTTCGATGCCACATTTGGTATTTTCTGGAAGTTTGGCCTGTTTATACAGCTCAATGGCATATTCCCTTTGCTGTTTGTAACCACGTTTGATCGACTCAAAATTAGGGTGTTTTTCAATCCGGGCAATGCCAGTTACGATAGCCCTTGGACAACACATGTTATCTTTATTCTTCATCCTGATGATGCATCTTTTTCTGGACAATGTCTCTTCGATGGTTAAGCACTTCACATTGGAACCACCACCATTTGGCATAGCCATGTGTAATATGTTGAAAGAGACTGTTTCGTCCAAGCTTACCTTATCATTCGATTGAATAGTATTCTCAAGTTTGGTTGCAAATGCTTCGTGATTCATTTGATCCCTCCTTACAAATGGCATACTAACGGGTCTATCTAATTGTGGGGAATTGAAAACAATCCTAACAAAATCTCTATCATTTACCCCCTCAACCATCTCTTCAATGATATTTTCAAACATCTCATTTACGCGTGGCATCATTTCTATCATGGGACCGTTATTTTCTATGGGTTGGAAAGAAACGGTGTAATCAGTTACATTAGCATTGTATTTGCGTACATGTTTTTGACTCACTTTGGTCACGTGATGAGTAGGGAGATTGGGTTCTCTTGCAGGCGGTGCATCTACAACACGTTTCTTAGATCCCCCAACATGAAAAGACGAGGGTCCGGCTACTGCTGCTGCTCTTGGTTGACTGTGGGAGGGTCCGGCTACTGATGGTGGTTGTCGGGAGGGTCCGGCCACTGCTCTTGGTTGACGGGAAGGTCCAGCCACTGCTGGTGGTTGTCGGGAGGGTCCGGCCACTGCTGATGCTGGATGGCGGGAGGGTCCGGCCACTGCTGTTGCTGCTGGTTGGCGGTTAGAGGGGCCAGGTACTGATGTTGCGTCACATGGCTTATTTGTATTGATGTCCATCTCCATTAAATGGTCATCGGAAATGCCTATGAGATAAAAAAAAAAAAAAAAAAAAGATATATAAGAACGGATAAAAAGTTTCATTCAACCGCTACTATGTATTGTGTTGTCTTCATACATGAAAAAAAAAATGAACATTCATCCAATGATCCTTTGCATTGATGTATATATAAATAAAGTATACACTAACCGTCATCAAAATTTGGTTGCCATGGAGTAGCTGCGTCATGTGGAAGACCTTGCTGGTGCTGCGTTGCTAGGGGGAGAGGGGGCTGTTGGTTCTCGACGAACACATCCACTAAATCATCATCGGTAATCCCTACAAGTATAATTGAATAATTTAATTAAATTTATAATTTGAACGTATACTTTATAATACTTTATAAATTTTTTTTTTTTTGCTTACACGTGAGTTTATGTTTCAAATGGAGATATCAATCATTATTTAATTTGCATTGAACAAAAAAAAAAACACTCATTATGTCACATCGTTGCCTATTATGGATTTTCGATGCTTAATCTCCTTCTTGAATTCCAGATGCAAACCCGATATGGTAACACTACAAAATTATTCAATTATGAATATGAAAATAAATAAATAAATATGATTAGCACTTACCATCTTCCAAGTCCTGCAAACTCAAAAAGTAGGATGACCTTGCAAATACCAAAGCATGTTGTTCTGGTTCAAGGTCTTCATAATATTCCTCACGAAAACTCGATACTTCTTCCAGGCATGTACATGCTCGAAGCTTGTGCATTAAATCACATGTAGAAATCATGGTACATTATAGAATCTGGCCAGTATTACAACAAAAACAAAGCGATGTTGACTCAACGACAGTTAGATGTCATATGATACTTGCCCCATAGGTTCACCATTTCTCTCGTCCAATCACAAACAAGTACCAACTTTGGGTCACTTCCTTTCTAAAAAAATCCTCGCATTCTCATTGGTCGGTAACACACACACACATGCAACTTACATGCCTGGTGGCCCATTGTTTGGTCATTTGGTCCTTGTCCCTCGTACCCTACACACGTCCATCCTCCACCTCTCCATGAATGAATGAATGATGTAAACAAAAGAACTTCCTCCAGGGGATGTACCCCCCTTCATTACGTAACTTCCGCCGGAAGGACACCCCAATTAACTCATTAACACTCCCCTATTGTTTACCGGAAGTCACCGGAAGGATTAACTAATTAACCGGAAGGATTAACTAATTAACCGGAAATGCCAATTAACACTTCCTATATAGGGGTACCTATCTTCTTATATAGGACAAAGAATATTGCTGAATGTCGTTTATAACAATAAAACAAAAAAGTAACGGAGCCCTGCGGTGCTTCTATTGGAAGGGATTTGCGTTGTGAATTGTACTGATTTACATAAACATACTGCTGTCGATCAGTTAACTAACTATGGTACAATTCTAAAACTTCGCCTCTTATACCATAATATGCCATTTTTCAATAGTGGTCAACAGTATCAAACGCCTTAGAAATATCTTTTTAAAAAGGACCATAAATA
Source organism: Strongylocentrotus droebachiensis (assembly GCA_035222895.1). Taxonomy (NCBI): domain Eukaryota; kingdom Metazoa; phylum Echinodermata; class Echinoidea; order Camarodonta; family Strongylocentrotidae; genus Strongylocentrotus; species Strongylocentrotus droebachiensis. The sequence continues at coordinate 3,435 of JAVYIG010016432.1, read as the reverse complement.
TTTTCTTTTCTTCAAATGCAGATACTATATTGTTCATAAAATTCTATAAGTGCCATGTTTGTACTAAATCCATGACGAAAACCAAATTGATTATTGTGTAAAATATCATTGCATGCAAGAAATGACATTAATCTTAAATGAACTGACTTTTCAAATATTTTAGAAAAAAATTGACATAATAATTATATATGGGTCTGTATAGTTAGAACGCAAATATTTCATTTTAAACGTGCTATGCTGCATATAAAGTTTATTCATGCTTATTTTTTTCAGTTTTGTTTACACGAAGCCAAATGCATTTGCATAATAGTCTAAGAATTTTACAACCGATATAAAGTATTAAAGATAGCAACAATGATAGCATCAATATCACATCTAACAAATAATACTGTACGAATGATAAGTCATGGGCTGGTGATCGCATGTAGCTTCCACCATGTTTGACGACATGTTCAATCCAGAATGCTGCCCGATCAGGGGCTGTCATTGGCCGGTCTTTGAAGATGGCCGATTTACGCTTCATTCTCTTACTGTAATCTGGGTTCTGAAGAGTTTCATTCAGTCTTTGGTAGATGTAGTCGGCGCTCAACCGCGTCTTGTCGATGGTCATACCCAGTCCCATCGACTCAACCCTGACAGAGACGTCGATCTGGTCACTGGTCAGGGGCATAGTGACGAGTGGCACACCGTGGTAGACTGCCTCCAGGAAGCCGTTGTTGCCACCGTGATAGATTAAGAGACGTGTCTTGGGATGACCAAGGACGTCTTGGAGAGGAAGCCATGGCAACACCTTGATGTTCCCAGGAAGGTTCTCTGGAGGATCTGCTTGTAGATGAAACAGCACCTTATGAGGCAAACGGGCGAGTGCAGTAATGAAAACCTGAGCTAGCTCGGGTCTTGACTTGGTTATCTGTGCGAATTTCGAACCAAGAGAGAAGACAACGACCCCGTGCTCTCCAGAACCTTGCATGAAGCTTTCCAACTCATCTTCTAAAGGTTCAGCTGGTCTTGCCGTAAGACCGCCAACAGTGATGATATTCGGCATTAAGGAATACAGGAACTCGACAGCGAAATCGGTGTTGATGAGATACAGATCAACATCTCCATGGATAGAGATTTTCATACCCTGATCCAGACCGTATCTGTCTACTATACCGTGAAAGGGTCTTGAAAACATGACATGACTATAGAAATTGCATATCAGGTAGGATAGGGTATTGCTGACGCGTTGCAGGAACGACATGTTAAAGGATAACCCTGTTAAAGGCATGGGTTGATAGGACGGGTGTACTGGTGACCCAGCAAGCTGTTGTATGTAGGGGTATGACGCCATTGTAGAAACGACGACTCCACGAATGTTGGTGTTCATCTGCTTCGAAAGAAACGACTTCATGTAGATCCCACATGGCCAAACAACATCAACCACAACAACCTCCACCCCTTCTAATCGTTTCATCAGCTCCTCGTCGCTAAATATTGCTTCGCAAACCCGACGGTTAAGATCCGCATACAACGAATACATGAAACGCATTTGATCAACTTGGGTGTTGGTGACGAAAGCAAAGTCGCTCATCTGGTCATTGATGTGAGCAAGCTCCTGGTCTAGATTTGGAAAACTGTAGCGCTCGAACTCGTAATCCGTGTACTCCGGCTTAGCGTATTCATGTTTAAACATGTCATCAATAAGAAAAGTTACTGCATGTCCCCGATTAACAAGACTTCTTCCTATAGGAATCAGTGCCATCGTGTGACTTCCTCCTACACAGACCCCGACGATTAAAACATTGGCACTGTCAGTTAATGCAAAACGTATAGCCAATACACATATGGCGGAAAGCACAGTGCCATTTTTAAAAGCCATTGCTCTGAACATGGACCTACTATCTGAAGCAGTACAAATCTACAAACATGTAGTGTTTAATTGATGATGCTGGCTTGTGTTGAGAGAGATATAGACACACACATACACACACGCGCGCACACACACTCACACACACACGCACACACACAACCCGACCACACTTCCACACATATACCAAAGCTGTTCCTAGCCTCCTCAGAATACCCAACTATTGGAGCGACAGAATAATAGAAGTTATCGATTAAAACAAAAATTGAATAAATTAATAAAACGAGGCTCCAACAATAATGGTGGGAGAGAGATATGGACACACACACACACGCACACGCATACAAACTATCGTCCATTTGTATATTCCCATGTCTACATTACACAGAAGTTTGGTGTGCCCACGGTCCTCCATGCCGCATGATAAACATTTCATTCATAAGATTAGCTCATGACTTAATTTAGTGAGCGGCCCAATCACCTGTCGTAATTTATTTTTAGCCAGACGTGTCACGGGTTTGCGCCTTTTTTGCCTTCTTCATACCTAGCGGGCCCGGCTTCCAATAAACAGTTAGAATTTCAAAAGGGAATCGTGATGTGTGGCAACTAAAGAGATGCGTTGGCTTGATGGTGATGACATAATAATAATGTAATGATGATAAACACCCCTAAAGATGACGATGATGAATAATGATTGATGGTGATTGATGGTGATGATGATGATAATGGTTATGATGTGATGATCTTCTTTAGGATAATCTGCCTCCTTCACTGCTGAAGATTCTTGCAGATGTGTAAGTGCATGTTTGTGGCGACCAGTGGCGGATCCAGGGGGGGGGGGGGGGGGGGGGCCCGGGGGGCCCCGGCCCCCCCCCCCCTTGAGAAAAAATCATGTAAAAACACGTGATTTTAAACTTTTTTAGGGTTGCCCCCCCCCCCCCCCCCCCTGGCGCTCAAGGGGGGGGGGCGTGCAAATTTTAAAAATTTCGAGAAAAACAAAATTGGCCATTGACGTGTTCCCGGGGGCGGGGGAGAGCCCCCAGAAGCGTGGAGGTTTTAATATTTAACTACGGTCAGATGAGCATCCAGGGGCCGCTTTAGGGCCCTTGGTGGGGTCCAGGGGGCAGAACCCCTGGAAGCTCAAGGGTTTTAGGTGTTTAATTACGGTCAGATGAGCATCCAGGGGCCCGCCTTAGGGCCCTTGGTGGGGTCCAGGGGCAGATCCCCCGTAAGCTCAGGGGTTTAAGGTATTTATTTACGGTCAGATGAGCATCCAGGGGCCCGCCTTAGGGCCCTTGGTGGGTTCCAGGGGGCAGAGCCCCTGGAAGCTCAGGGGTTTTAGGTATTTAATTACGGTGAGATGAGCATCCAGGGGCCCGCCTTAGGGCCCTTGATGGGGTCCAGGTGCAGAGCCCCCGGAAGCTCTGGGGTTTTAGGTATTTAATTACGGTCAGATGAGCATCCAGGGGCCCGCCTTAGGGCCCTTGGTGTGGTCCAGGGGCGGAGCCCCCGGAAGCTCTGGGGTTTTAGGTATTTAATTACGGTCAGATGAGCATTTTTTAAACCTTATTTGTGACATTGGCAGG
>JAVYIG010016431.1:0-31188 GCA_035222895.1 Strongylocentrotus droebachiensis | reverse complement strand
CCTCATAGTCATTGACGACGGATGTAGCAGCTATATCCATAGGAGTCGTGGTACTTCCGACGACATCCATATTATTGTCAGACTCCTCGTTAGTCTGTTGGCGTTCATCACCCCTGCGGTGATACTTCTTTAGAAGGTTTGCGTGGAACGTGGTCACACGATGTCCTGTGTCGATGCGGTAGTCAAGCTTACCGACGACACCTACAATCCGAAAAGGTCCTTTCCAATGCATTAGGAGCTTGTTTCGGTCAGTAGGGAGAAGCAACAGTGCTTCATCGCCTACCTTGAATGTCCTAGATCTGGCCTTCTTGTTGTAGTTCTTCCGGTAACGATCATGCGACTTCACGAGCTCCCGTCTTGCTATCTCGCAAGTCTTCTCCATCTTCTCTCTCAGATCAATCAAGTATTGGTATGCGGTCTTGGTCTCTGGCAAAGCCTCATCATTGGACCAAAGCTCTCTCAGGATCATGAGTGGTCCTCTGATGTCTCTTCCATACAGCAACTCAAACGGTGCGAAACCTGTACTATCCTGCGGAGTTTCTCTGTATGCAAAGAGGAGAGAATCTATGTAACGATCCCAATCACTTGGTCTTTCTTCACACATTTTCTTCAACATGGACTTCAATGTCCCATTGAACCGTTCCACCAGACCATTACAAGCTGGATGGTACGGTGTGGTAGTAAGATGGCGGATGGATAGTAATCTGCTCACCTCCTTCATCAATTCAGAAGTGAACTGAGGTCCACGATCTGTAAGCATCTCTCTCGGAAAACCGACTCGGGAAAATATGCTAAGTAGAGCCTCAGCAACGGTGGGGGTGTCGATATTCCTTAAGGCAACTGCTTCTGGATATCGCGTTGCGTAGTCCACTATTGTGAGGATGTATCTGTTCCCTTTTGACGTAATGGGTGCAATCGGTCCGACGATGTCAACGGCGATACGCCTGAATGGCTCGTCGATAAGAGGCGTTGAACCAAGAGGAACTTTGGTAACTTTGCCCTTGGGCAGTGAACGCTGACATTCATCACATGAACGGCAGTAGCGTCTAGTATCGGCCTGCACTCCTGGCCAATAGAAGTGAGCACTAATCTTGTCAATCGTCTTCTTCGTACCCAGATGTCCACCTAAAATTGACTCGTGGGCTAGTAATAAAACCTGTCTTCGGTATTTCTCGGGGACAATTAACTGCAGTGTAGTCTCATCAGGCTCTCTCGTAGAGAATTGTCGATACATCAAGTTAGTTTTCATGATGAACTTTGACTTGTTCCCTGTGAGACTTACTTTCTCGTCACCTGAGGTGATCTTCTCACGAAGTCCGTTAAGTGACGGATCCACTTCCTGTTCTCTGCGAAACTGTTCCGCCGACACACCATCGACTTGGCCGGGAACAATTAGTTTTCGCAAGGGTTTATCAGCTTGCCGGCGCTGTTGTCTCGTCTGAACTGCGAGACCTTCCTCCTTAGAGGGCTTCCAATCTGGTTTTGGATCACTCGCGTCTCTGACATTAGAGACGTTTCCTAGTATCAAGTCATAGAGGGGATTCTCAACAACTAATACTTCCACCTCACCAGTATAGAATGGGGTGTCCACAAATACATTGGCGACAGGAAATTTCCTCACAGAGCGATCAATCAGGAGGCAATATTTCACCTGGCCAGTGAACTGTTCTTTCCTGATGAGATCTTTCTTCGCAATAACAGTAGAGCATCCACTATCACGTAGCACCTCCACTCGCGTCTCGTTGAGGAGACCTTCCACAACGGGCATGTCCGTAACCAGCTTGGCTCCACATGCAGCACTAACGGTTGGCAGCTCGTCATTATTCATTTGATCGAATCGAATGAGGAGGCAACCCTTCTCAATGTCCCTTTCTATTGGGACTGATCCTTCGATCTTCTTGCCGGCTGTACCGTCCTTACGCCGTTGATCTGACGAACTTTTCCCTTGGTAGATAGCTTGCTCGTCGTCATTCATCTGTTCGATGCCAGCAGCCAGTTTCTCCTTCCTGATGCGCTTCGTGCAGTCCCTGGATTTGTGTCCAGGCTTCCCACAGAAGAAGCATAATGGTCTAGGAATTCCTTGCCTTGGCAATCCATCTGTAGGCTTCGAATTACCTGCATTGTTAGTTCGACTTGGATTATACTTGGGAGTAGGAGATGGCTGACTCTGTTGAGATTTACCACTAGTCCATCCTGACCTAGCATCCACATATCGATCAGCAGCTTTCACCAATTCTGCCAATGTTCTTGGCTTCTGTTCCTTTATGAACACAACTAACTCTCGTGGACTACTGGAGTAGAACTGCTCCATAAGTACAACCTGTGCTAAATTTTCGAATGTCTTCGTCAACTCCGAAAGTTCTAACCATTTGTCTAGATAACCCTGTAATCTGTGTACAAATTGTGCGGCTGTCTCCCCACTGTCTGGGCGAGCCGTACGCAGTTTCTTTCTATACCCATCACTAGTCAGAGAATATCGTTTTAGAATTGCTGACTTTAGCACTTGGTAATCCTGTGCATCAAAATCTGACAGTCTAGAATATGTATCTAATGCCTTACCTGAAAGCAGCGCACTTAAATTGATAGCCCAAACACTTTGTGGCCACTGTTGTGCAGTAGCATACCTTTCAAAACGACCCAGATAAGCATCTAACCTATCTTTATCTTCCGCAAAAACTGGTAGTTTAGGCAACTTAGGGGGTATGAAAGTATGCGCAGTTTCCTCATTAGGCCTACTATCTACATTCGCAGCTTTGGCTTTAGCAAGTTCCAACTGTAGAGCCACTAATTCACTTTCCTCCTTTGCCCTAGAACGCGATTCAGCGCGCTCCCCTCTAGCAATTTCTTGTTGTTCCTTAATGAAATCCTGCAACTCACTGCCACCGAGGCCTAGCGTCTCTCCAATACGCGCGAGTTTCTCAATCTCCATTTCAACATCCACCACTCCGATCACACAATGGACCCAGGGATTTAAAGCTTACCACACACCGGCCAAGAGCAGAAGGGCAGCGACGTATCCAATGGACTCAATCCCGGATAACCGTGCAGCGGTACAAGGAGGGCAGAACAGCGGGACCTCCAACGAAAACGCAGTTCCTATATAATGACAAACAATGTAAAAATCTAAAGCAGTTAATTGGTATACCCTTAAAGCCTAGTTACTAGTTTAGATATAAATCATCAATACATGCTATTCAAGGTATTAGCAAATTATCAACATAAAAATCATTTCATGTACTCGTTCTAAAGGAAATTATCATACAATCCCAATAACAATTAGTATTAAAGTCCCATCAGGGTCGCCAAAAATGTCACAAGGATTGTGGTTGGCTAAATGGCAATACACACATATAAAAACAATCAATCGAAGAGTGAGTTGTAATATGATAGTGTGGATTTTAATTACACAATATAACGAGATGCAACATAAATTCACCAATATTGAGCGTTGACAAATCAAAAATATATCAGCTTATAACTTCCTAAGTGGGTCAATTAAATTAAGGCTGCCATTATACTAAACCGGTGTTCGTTCAAAGGATAACGCGTTACAAACGTTGGAGTTCGTGACAAAGTCCACCGCGTCAGACGATTGTGTGCGCGAAAATGTCCACCGCGTTAGATGCACGTAGAATCATGTAGAACGAGACCTGGGTCGAATGGCTCGATGGCTCGTGATGAGTTCACCATATTGCAGGTAGCTAGAAAACGGTCTAAATCGGTCTCTTGTACTTCGTAGAGTCGATCAATGGAATGTGGTTGAACACCACCCTAAACGGAGTTATTCTGTAGATTGAAGACCCCGTTGCCTGCCTCCCGGAGGGATCGTGTCCGAAGGACGGTCGTCTGCTCTTTCCGCTCTCAACAGCAGAATGAGAAAGCAGCAATAAAAAAGGGGACCACACTTGCTCTGAACAGCAAGCCCAAAAATCCTCCCTTCACTGTCAAACGTACTCCCTCCCCAAGGGCGACACAGCAGGTCCTTCTCTACTCGCAACAAAATGGCTTCTGCCCACCACTCTCGCTATAACACGTAAGCAGTCACACTCTCCCAAACGTACCCCAGTCACATGCGCGCTAGTGTTAAATTTGCATATCTAAATTCCTATGACGGAACAAAGGAAACTGCTAGAAAGGAATGCGCGCATCCAGACTTCGCATCTGAATAAGAATTAGAGAGTTCAGAGGTCAAATGGAAAGCTATGCATGAATATTCACGCAGCTACGAAAAACATTAATCAATGCATTTTATTTTGACAATGGTGCCAATAATGACATAATTAGACAGGTTATCTTAGGGATTATTCAACCTCTTATTCATAATGCTAAATATATTACTCATTGCGGATATAGTATCGAAAATAATATCGCTAGTGATATTCGTTTGTCTCGCAATGTGGTCAATAAGGAATCTAAAAGATCACGACGTTTCGTATGCTACTACTCTTATTCATGTTTTTAATTTATCAATGTTAAATGGAATAGTCCCTGAAAACATGAAAATTGCCAAAGTCGTACCCGTTTTTAAAAAGGGAGATCCTCAATCTTTCTCAAATTACCGTCCTATTTCCCTTCTAACCTCCTTTTCAAAGATCCTTGAGAAAGTGATTTATGTAGAACTTTAGAATTTTTCAACAAAAGTAAAATATTCTCAAATGTTCAGTTTGGGTTCCGAGAGAAACATACTACCTCTCATGCCTTGCTTTACTTTATAGATAAGATTTCACAAGCAATAGACACAAAGATGCATGGCCCTGGGAAGCGGGGGTGCTGGGGTGCTGCAGCACCCCCGGAATTTTTCCAGGGGGGGGGGGGCACAGCACCCCCTGCAAATTTTTTTGGTATGATATATTTACTGTATATCATTATATGCCTCGTTTACAAAATTATCACACAGCCGACAGCCACAAATGAAGATTAAAAAGTACAAAATTATAACGTTTCTTTCATAAAATCATATAAAAATTACCCCTCGAAGCGTTTTTTTTTCTTTTTTTAATATAATAAAAAAATATATAACAAAATGTGGTAATTGGTGACCCAAAATGACAGACCTTACCCCACTCCAATACCGATCGACCAAATTTTCAAATTATGAAATACAAAAAAAAAAAAAAAAAATCCTCTTACCCCTCCCCCCCCCCCCCCCCCCCCCCCCCCCCCCCGCTCATTCAGCGGTAAGCTGAGTCGTTGCGAAATTTTTGGGACCAAAAAAAAAAAATTAAAAAAAAGTCCTCTTACCCCCCCAGTGGCGTAATTCATTAATTGAAATTAATTTTTCCTAAAGACATTCTTTTAATAATGTACTCAACATCAATCCTTCCCTATCTTGATTATGGTGTTCTTGCTTGGGTAAACTCTCTTAAAACTAACCTTGACAAATTATACTTGATTCAAAAGAGGATCTTAAGAATTATTTGTAACGTTAGCTTTCGTACGCACACTAATCCGCTTTTTTATACGCATATAATTTTAAAGGTGCAAGATATCTATCACCTTCAACTGGGTTCTCTAATGTACGACTTCGATTCTGGTGTCCTTCCACAGGCTCTTGTCAGCATTTTAAAAAAAGTTCGTGACCATGCTACACGAAATGCCTCTGCGTTTCACTTACCCCAAGTAAGGAAAAAAGTTTACTTTTAATACTTTGGTTTTAACTGGACCTAGGTTTTGGAAATCAGTTAGTCTCTCTTCATTTAAGTGTATACTGAACAGTGGCGGATCCAGGGGGGCCGGGGGGCCGCCCCCCCCCCCCCCCCCCTGGGAAAACAAACGTGTAAAAACACTGGATTTTAACCCCCCCCCCCCCCCTTTCCCTAGGTAGTCTCAAATATGTACTCATGTTTATCTGGCTCAGAGGGGACCCTAAAACTTACAAGCTCTGCTTTTACCAGGGTCTCCTCGTCTTTCTTTTAGTTAACTTTTTTTTTTATCATTGACATAATTTGTTTTTTTGCATTGTAAATGTGTAATGATTTAATGTTATGCTCTATGTGTCATTTGAAAGACAGACGAATAAATATCTTATCTTATGCGGCGGAGGAAAAAAATAGGTATAAATGGTAAACTAAAAATCGCTGGCGAGGAAATTAAAGAGGTTGATGTTGCCACTTTTGTTGGGGTTCACATTGATAGACATTTGTCTTGGAAGAGTCATATTCCTTTTGTAAATCAGTGTATTAGAAAGAAAGTTGGAGTGCTATTTAGATTGCGACATTTTGTTCCTAGCCGTACTTTGATATTATTATATAAAGCATTTATACAACCACACATTTCTTACGGAATAGAGGTGTGGGGAAGCACTTATAAGACTAGCCTAAGAAGTATATTATATTCACAGAAAATGGCAGTTCGTGCCATAACATTTAGTGAATGGAGAACTCCTTCAGATCCATTGTTTAAAAGATTGCGAATCCTAAATGTGTATAATTTACATGAGTTATCAATTTCTACTTTCATGTTTCATCTAGTCAATGGCAATTTGCCTCATATTTTGATAGAGCTACTGTGACATTATAGAACATAGCTATTCCACAAGACAAAAAGAAGATGGACAATTACGTCTTCCAAAATTAAGAACGCCACAGGGTCAATTTTCATCGTCTTTTGTGGGCAGTGAATTTTAGAATAGATTACCTGTTGATGTCAGATTGACAAGGTCTAGAAATAGGTTTCGGAATTCTGTTACAAGTCATTTGTTGAATAAGTCATGAATGAAATATCAAGTGTACAAAATTCATAATTCATATTTAACATTATTAGTTTGTATATTGTAAGCAGGGGCGGATCTAGCTTTTTGCTAAGGGGGGGTTTGACCAAAATAATGACGATGCGGAGCATCGTCCACGAGCCGCGAAGCGGCGAGCCGATTTTTTTGTGGGTGTTTATTTGAACCCCGTAAGTGATGTTTTCCTGGCATCTATTAACACAATGGAGACCATAAAAAGCAGTGCATGATAACGTCTTTTTAAATCAAGTAACAGTTAAATAAAATAATGACGATGCGGAGCATGCATCGTCCACGAGCCGCGAAGCGGCGAGCCGATTTTTTTTTGGGTGTTTATTTGAACCCCGTAAGTGATGTTTTCCTGGCATCTATTAACACAATGGAGACCATAAAAAGCAGTGCATGATAACGTCTTTTTAAATCAAGTAACAGTTAAATACACAGTTATATCCAGAGTTATCATGTGTTTGGTTAAGTTACCAGATGAGTTGAATATCTTCTCACAATATTTGCACTTGAAAGGGTTTCTCTCCAGCGTGCGTTCTTTTTTCTTTCTTTTTTTCTTTTTTTTCTCTTTTTTTTCCCTTTTTTTTTGGGGGGGGGGGGGCGCCCAAGGGGGGGGTTTAAACCCCCTAAACCCCCCCGTAGATCCGCGCCTGGTAAGACATTGTTGAGTACTGATTCTTGTTTTTTTATCGATTGTAAAAGTAAATTCATTATTTTTTGTTTTGTTACGTTCTCTAAACTGATTTGTACCAAAATACTTTGTTTAGCTGTTTAACGGGTTAGGCTCGACTAGCACATGTGCTATTATCTGGCCCCTTTGAACAACCAATAGTTTCTCTTCCTGTATATGTAATTATTGTATAAAATGTATGGAATGTATTGCTGTTGGTAAATAAATCAAATCAAATCATATACATAATTCCAACTCTCGCGGTCGATCCATTGTATTGCACAGCGCAAGTCGAGCGTACAAGACGTCATCTTTATGCATGAACGCACAAGCCTAGCCTAGCTGCAATGCACCTTCTACTGATTGGACGGAAACAGTGCCGTGCATGCAGCGTATATAGCACTCCCAGTCGCCATTTGTTAGTGTACGCTCTTCTAATCTACCACTGGCGGACTCTACGCTGTATTCTTTGCTTTTCGTTCTTAAATGTAACTGATGTTATCATCGTAAGTACGTATTCGAGTTTAAAGCATTGTAGAGATGTTTAAGATAGATGCAAGTTGGCATTTCTGTTCTTATATATTAAGAGTAGACCTCTATAATGTTTTTATGGTGAAATAACCGCACAATTATCAGAATATCGTGAAAGCTTTTCCATGTTCTATGTGTAATGCGGAAGTAACTGACGATGATTGGGCTTTAGAATGTGACAAATGCTGTAAGTGGTCACACATAAACTGTAGTAATGTTTCTGAAGATGAGTATGAATCCTTCCTGAATCAATCATCTTTTACTTGGTGCTGCCCATGTTGCGAGTTTATGAACTTTAGTGACTCGCTATTCGGCTCTAATCAACAATTATCTGACGAAAAAAATTTTCAAGCCTTAAAGTACTAGACTCTAGGGTCTATGTCCCATTTGCAGGCCAAAAAAATGAAAAAGTTAAATTCCAACTGCATTTGAAAGATAATACTAATTTAGAACTTCCCTAAAAAAAGTGGTGCTTGAAAATGTCTTCAAGTTGGAAAATAACGACTATTAGTTGTCAAATCGACTTTAGGGCTATAGAGCCCAAAAGTAATAGTCTTGATTTTCAGACAATTGTACCTAATGGTCATACATTTTATGCTGCGCAAAGATTCAATCAGTTTAATCTTGGCCATCACAAGAAGTGGGTTATTGATGTAGACAAATGCTCATGTACCCTTTACAACTCTTTTCATGTATGTTATTACCAAAGAAGAAAAAAAGCCAGTCAGTCACTCAATAGTGTCTGACAGTAAAGTCTAGCAAGTAAACGGGTTTCCTTGCATAATTTGAATATGAGGACACTGCTAACGTTTAAATTTCACAGATAGGACATACATGACATATTCATAATTCCTGCAAAGTTCTACAGCATTTGAGGTTGGCTGCAAAAGGGACATACATGTAGTACCTTTAAGAGAATTTAACTTATCACAGGATAGTGAATCTGATCTACAGTCACCAGTGAGGAGATCTGGCAGTACAGGTGGTAGTAAACCTGCTGAGAAATCGCTTGGTGGAAGAAAAAATCAACCATCCACCAAGAAAAGTAGGAGTAAATGTAAACTGGACCATAAATTAAAGTGCATCAGTCTAAATGCAAGGAGCCTTAAAGGGAAAGTTCCAGAATTCCATGCCATTATCAAGGAACATCAGCCGGACATTATCTGTGTCACGGAAACGCATATTGATGATTCCATACCTTCCTCTGAGTTATTTCCTAGTAACTTTATCGTTTATAGGAAAGATAGGAATTGCTCTGGTGGTGGAGTAGCTATCGCGGTTAAGGATAGTCTAGCTAGCTTACCTCGTCCTGATCTGGATACAGAGACTGAAATAATATGGACCCAGATTCTATTGACATCAGGTAAAACATTTCTTGTGGGATGTTATTACCGTGTTCCTGACAGCCGAGTAGGAGACTGGAAGGACCTCGAGGAATCTTTGGATAAAATTCCTCAGGAGACTACAAGCATACCACATGTAGTTCTGACTGGAGACTTTAATGCAAAATCCATCAATTGGGGTGATGGTATACAAACGGCAAACTCAAGTGAAATGCATCTGCTAGATATTGCCAATAAACATTTCTTAACACAACATGTGCTTGAACCCACGCGCACAACTGAGTCAACCGCCAATATTCTGGATCTGCTGTTCTCTTCGATCCCGAGTAGCATTCAAGGAATCGAGGTTCATACTGGAATGAGCGACCATGATGTGGTTGTATGTTCTATCAAAACCAGACCAAAGCAGCTGCCTAAGCCTCGTCGCAAGATCTACTGCTACGGCAAAGCTGACTTCGGAAGAGTGCGCGATGGGATCACCAGATTTTCACAGGAGTATTTTAGTAGTGAACCTGAATCAAGATCCGTCAATGAAAATTGGACTAAGTTAAAGAAAAGTCTTGAAGACTTGAAGGAGTCATTTGTTCCATCAAAGATGTCGTCAACCCGTGACACAATACCATGGATCAGTACCAAGATCAAACGTCTCATTAGAGTTAGGAATCGTATCCATAAAAAGGCAAAACGGTCAGGCGATACTGCCCATTGGGAACAATTTAAGGAGGCTAGGAAAGCTGTAAAAAGGGAACTTAGGAAAGAACATCGTCATTTTGTACAGAACATTGTGGAAAATCTGCGTGAAAATCCTCGGGGTTTATGGAAATACATCAGAAGTAAGAGTATGGAGAATCAGGGTATACCGACACTTAGACACCAAGGAGTCCATTTCGTCTCTGACAAGGACAAGGCGCTATCTCTAGCTGACCACTTTAAGTCGGTGTTTACGCAGGAAAACCTGGACCAGATACCTTTCACTCCTACCAACTTGCCAACTGTAGAAGATGTCAACGTTACGGTAGAAGGGGTTCTGAAGTTACTTAAGACAGTAAACATTAACAAAGCTACTGGTCCTGACGGAATATGTCCCAGGATGCTAAAGGAAACTGCAAATGAAATAGCACCAGTACTGCGCGACGTATTTCAACAATCCTTAGACAGTGGAGATCTACCTGAGGATTGGCTTTTAGCCAATATCACCGCGCTGTTCAAGAAAGGTGATAAAGCCCTACCATCAAATTATAGACCGATATCCTTGACAGCGACATGCAGTAAACTTCTTGAGCATATAGTCCATTCTCATATAAGTCGGCATTTGGAACGTCACAACATCCTTACTCCCAAGCAACATGGCTTCAGAAAGCATCATTCTTGCACCTCCCAGTTGATACTTGCCTCCCATGATTGGGCTAAGGCAATCGACTCTGGTCACCAGGTGGACATAGCAATCTTCGACTTCTCTAAAGCATTCGACACTGTTCCTCATGAAAGACTGGCGGCCAAACTACATACATGTATGTATGGAATTCGTGGGAAATTACTTAACTGGATTATCAACTTCCTCACTAAACGAAGACAGAGAGTCGTCATTAATGGTACAAGCTCCGATTGGCACGACGTGAAGTCAGGCGTACCACAGGGAACAGTCCTCGGTCCCTTGCTGTTCTTACTCTACATAAATGACATCACCGAAAATCTACAGTCTGAAATACGTCTATTTGCTGATGATTGTATTTTATACAAGGTTGTTAAAAACCTATCCGATTGTGAGAACCTACAGAGGGACATTCATCAACTTGAAAAATGGGGGAACGAGTGGCAGATGAAATTTAATGCCAAGAAATGCTTCGTCATGAATATGACCAACAAGAGGAAGAAGTTGAGTTTCCAATATACTCTTCATGCCCAAATCCTGGATCCAGTTCAACATCACCAATACCTTGGAGTCTTCCTAACCCACAAATACAAGTGGGATTTTCAGTATGCTCACATTACCAAGAAGGCTAGCAGGGTTCTCGGAATGTTAAGGCGTAATCTTAGATCAATTGGGGTGATGGTATACAAACGGCAAACTCAAGTGAAATGCATCTGCTAGATATTGCCAATAAACATTTCTTAACACAACATGTGCTTGAACCCACGCGCACAACTGAGTCAACCGCCAATATTCTGGATCTGCTGTTCTCTTCGATCCCGAGTAGCATTCAAGGAATCGAGGTTCATACTGGAATGAGCGACCATGATGTGGTTGTATGTTCTATCAAAACCAGACCAAAGCAGCTGCCTAAGCCTCGTCGCAAGATCTACTGCTACGGCAAAGCTGACTTCGGAAGAGTGCGCGATGGGATCACCAGATTTTCACAGGAGTATTTTAGTAGTGAACCTGAATCAAGATCCGTCAATGAAAATTGGACTAAGTTAAAGAAAAGTCTTGAAGACTTGAAGGAGTCATTTGTTCCATCAAAGATGTCGTCAACCCGTGACACAATACCATGGATCAGTACCAAGATCAAACGTCTCATTAGAGTTAGGAATCGTATCCATAAAAAGGCAAAACGGTCAGGCGATACTGCCCATTGGGAACAATTTAAGGAGGCTAGGAAAGCTGTAAAAAGGGAACTTAGGAAAGAACATCGTCATTTTGTACAGAACATTGTGGAAAATCTGCGTGAAAATCCTCGGGGTTTATGGAAATACATCAGAAGTAAGAGTATGGAGAATCAGGGTATACCGACACTCAGACACCAAGGAGTCCATTTCGTCTCTGACAAGGACAAGGCGCTATCTCTAGCTGACCACTTTAAGTCGGTGTTTACGCAGGAAAACCTGGACCAGATACCTTTCACTCCTACCAACTTGCCAACTGTAGAAGATGTCAACGTTACGGTAGAAGGGGTTCTGAAGTTACTTAAGACAGTAAACATTAACAAAGCTACTGGTCCTGATGGAATATGTCCCAGGATGCTAAAGGAAACTGCAAATGAAATAGCACCAGTACTGCGCGATGTATTTCAACAAGACAGTGGAGATCTACCTGAGGATTGGCTTTTAGCCAATATCACCGCGCTGTTCAAGAAAGGTGATAAAGCCCTACCATCAAATTATAGACCGATATCCTTGACAGCGACATGCAGTAAACTTCTTGAGCATATAGTCCATTCTCATATAAGTCGGCATTTGGAACGTCACAACATCCTTACTCCCAAGCAACATGGCTTCAGAAAGCATCATTCTTGCACCTCCCAGTTGATACTTGCCTCCCATGATTGGGCTAAGGCAATCGACTCTGGTCACCAGGTGGACATAGCAATCTTCGACTTCTCTAAAGCATTCGACACTGTTCCTCATGAAAGACTGGCGGCCAAACTACATATGTATGGAATTCGTGGGAAATTACTTAACTGGATTATCAACTTCCTCACTAAACGAAGACAGAGAGTCGTCATTAATGGTACAAGCTCCGATTGGCACGACGTGAAGTCAGGCGTACCACAGGGGACAGTCCTCGGTCCCTTGCTGTTCTTACTCTACATAAATGACATCACCGAAAATCTACAGTCTGAAATACGTCTATTTGCTGATGATTGTATTTTATACAAGGTTGTTAAAAACCTATCCGATTGTGAGAACCTACAGAGGGACATTCATCAACTTGAAAAATGGGGGAACGAGTGGCAGATGAAATTTAATGCCAAGAAATGCTTCGTCATGAATATGACCAACAAGAGGAAGAAGTTGAGTTTCCAATATACTCTTCATGCCCAAATCCTGGATCCAGTTCAACATCACCAATACCTTGGAGTCTTCCTAACCCACAAATACAAGTGGGATTTTCAGTATGCTCACATTACCAAGAAGGCTAGCAGGGTTCTCGGAATGTTAAGGCGTAATCTTAGAGGTTGTTCGAGAACCATCAAGAGCACTGCTTATCTTGCGCTAGTAAGACCTCATTTAGAATATGCAGCTAGTGTCTACGACCCCTATGAAACCAAGTACATCAAGCAGCTGGAAATGGTCCAACGTCGTGCTGCAAGATTTGTCAACAACAACTACAACCAACGTGCTAGTGTCACGGACATGTTGAAGGATCTGAATTGGGACTCACTGGAACATCGGCGAGAAGTTGCAAGACTTGCCCTCATGAAACAGATCCAGAGCGGACAATCTGCCATCCCGAAGACCCTAACACCTCTTGCTGTTACTAGATCCCGTCGTTCCTCAACCAGCAATAGCCATCATTTGAAACAGACGTACTGCAGGACAGACTTCTTCAAGTTCTCCTATTTTCCTCGTACGTGCAAGGACTGGAATAAGTTACCTGATAGCGTTATCAACACAGGATCAATTGAATCCTTTAGGTCCCATGCGCTACAATTCCTAAAAGATTGCTCTATTCCATGACCACGTGCTTCGTTTCCGTGTCTTTATATGGACTAACAAGTCTGTCGACATGTACAGAAGAAGAAGAAAAGCCTTTTTGATGACGTTATTTTATGACGTCATTAAAAATAAAAGGGGAATTCCCTTTGTAAAGTTATTTAGCCATTTTTGTTTTGTACTAGTAAACGACGCAAGTTAGTATTTCTGTAGTGATTGAAATGGAGCATGTGCAGACTTGACCATTGTAAATATTGGAGATTGAACATTAAGCTTAAAGGTATAGCCTAGTAGACTATCCCTTTTGCAGCCAACATCAATATACATGTATGTAGAACTTTGCAGAAATTATGAATACTAGATCTATGTCACGTAGTCGTAGACTAGACCATTCTAGGACACCAACCCATGGACATCAATCCTCCGGATAACCAACCCCAGAGCTACCAAGTGTCACGCATTAGGCGTGACATCACGCATTTCGAGGGTCTGAAAATGCTCTCACGTACGCACAACTCGCGCGCTAGATTTAAAAAAAAACACTATACCTTATACGTGTGTTATACCCTCGCACGCGCGCTCGCGCGCCGAATCATGAAAATGTCACGCATGGCTGATCTTTGAACTTGGCGTCTCTGCAACCCCATTCTACTAACATTCTCTCTTCTCTCCTTCCATTCCTCGACCCCATTCCTCCTTCAATCTATGTATACTCTTGCATGCTGCAGTCCATCCAAGCAAACATGACATTGCATCACATCACATCACATCAAACTTTTTTAAAAACGTGGTTTCTGGGCACACATACTGTAGCTGCATTCCTATCCTGGCTGTGTATTAAAAGCTGGTGCTTTAAATTCTCAACATTTCAAACACCACTGTACAAGACTTACATTTTGTTTTTCGACTCCTCTGGGCATCCGCTCAAAATTGCTGAATATGCAGGTAGATACATTTAGTTCCTGGGTCTCAATATTACCTTCCAATAATAAAAAATCCAATATAAATATATGTTTTGAAATAGGTCTAATAAAAAATGCAATATAAATATATCTTTTGAAAAGTGAATAGAGGTGGGTTAAGGGGAGGGAATCATAATTCATATGCCTAGTATAAGAAGGAGTTAAAGACGAGTTGAAGTATAAAGCCGTCATGAAGTGACTTTGTAAATGCTTGCAATTAGTTTTTTCTCGCATATGGCATTGCAGAAAAGGAAAGAAGAACTAGAAAGGAAGAAACAAACAAACAAACACACTAACAAACAAACAAATTGAGAAAGATAGAAAGAAAGAAAGAATGAAACAATATTGAAAAAAGGAGAGAAAGAAAAAAATGAAGGAAAAGTTGGAAGATGTCTCTTTCTTTGGCAAGCTCTGTATCCTGTACAAACGTGGTTCACGCATATAGCGCATGCGCAGTAGCTTTGGAAGGTAATATTGAGACCCAGGAACTATCCTCTACCGAATATGCATGAGGTTTTTCTTTGAGTCATTCATATTCAGCATTATTTTCTGCGCCGCAGCCGCGCATACATACTTTCAGGAATCACCCTTTTTATCCTTCGAAGACTTCTTCAAATAATAATTTCAAGTGGTTGAAGGGATGCCCAGCGGAGTCGAAAGACATTGTAGGTCAAAATTGTAATTACTACCGCTTTACATTTCGAAAAATATGACCCAACCCGCTGTTTGAATCGTTTTCCTATGCGGGCGTCGGAGCTCCCTGGAGTTTTACATAAAATGAGCTGTAAGTGTAAAGCAACTAAACGGTACATGAGCATTTGTCCATGTCAATTACCCACTTCTTGTAAATGGCCCAAATTATGCTGATTGAATCTTTGCGCAGCATAAAACGTATGACCATTCGGTACAAGGGTCTGAAAACCTACTATTTAATTAAGCGACTGCAGTCGCTAAATTCGATTCGACAACAGTACTGTCTTACCTTTCAAAAGCCATTTGAATTTAACCTATATTACTAGCCGCCATGGCCTGGACAGGCGACATGCCAGGAAATGATGAGGAAGTTTGACAAAATTTGGCCTAAATTTTGCTGATGAACCTGTCTTGATAGTCTTTACATATTGTCTGTAGCTCTACTTTTTTTAAATACTTTGTCATTAAACTTTTATCTTTTATGACGTACATGTCTGATGAATTGATTAGAGAAAGAAAGAAACACTGCAATGACTGCAGTAGTGAAGAGACTACTAACAGTGCAATACATGTACATGTACATACATACATGATGTACATGTCTAAATATATCTACTGCGTGCGCGATGGTAATATGAATATCATTTTGTGCAAGTCAAGTATCAAATGCCATTAATAAATGCATACATTAATCTATTTCTTATATTGAAAATGTTTCCTTCTGGATTATCAGTGTAATTGGTGCATTGGTCATACTAATATTTTTCACAATCATAATGTGTTTCAAAAAGAATGTAAGGTTGTGGTTTTATCTCATATTTGAGAATTATCTCCTACACACACTGTGCACAGTTCACTAGTTCAATAGGAGATTTAGAGCTGGACAATACTTGATCTGTAAGAACAACGTAATATTCTTTTTGCTAGTATTGATCACAAGTTAACAACCAGCTGGTGATTTTTACTTGATTATTGGACAGATTGGCTCAAAATGTCTTCTTAAAATATTACTTGATTTCTAGATGTGAAGTCCTGCATAAAGAGACTAACATATACATGTACATGTAAGTAATATGGCCAGTACCTGCTTAAATATTTTTGAACAAAGCAGTTTTGAAAGGAATCTACAGTTTCATAACAATTCATTTTCTTTGTGTTTTGTTTTAAGGTTTGTTATTCCCAGGAGAGTTGAGGATGTTGCTTTCAAAGGAAACTTTGTAAGAATTGGAAAGGTACTTGATGACAGTATTATTACATATTGATAAATCATGTCAGCTGATGTTCTGCATGTACCAAACAATGACCACAGAGTGACATTGAAATCACTCCTTACCGGTATAAAACCTGCTTTATATACAACGAAGGAAGGAAGAGATTTAATGAAATGTGCAGCAAGTGCGCATGATGAAGCTGACTGTCAAGGACCAGTATGTGCATATGATGGTGAACCTATGACTCTCCCGGACGGAAGGATAAACAGAGGCAAGATTGAAGCAAGAGTCTCTGGTAGTGGAATGCATAATGAGCTCAACAGGCTGACAACATTTCAAGATTGGCCGGAAAGCTGTCCGTTGAATCCTGCACATCTTGCAAGAGATTTAATGAAATGTGCAGCAAGTGCGCATGATGAAGCTGACTGTCAAGGACCAGTATGTGCATATGATGGTGAACCTATGACTCTCCCGGACGGAAGGATAAACAGAGGCAAGATTGAAGCAAGAGTCTCTGGTAGTGGAATGCATAATGAGCTCAACAGGCTGACAACATTTCAAGATTGGCCGGAAAGCTGTCCGTTGAATCCTGCACATCTTGCAAGAGATTTAATGAAATGTGCAGCAAGTGCGCATGATGAAGCTGACTGTCAAGGACCAGTATGTGCATATGATGGTGAACCTATGACTCTCCCGGACGGAAGGATAAACAGAGGCAAGATTGAAGCAAGAGTCTCTGGTAGTGGAATGCATAATGAGCTCAACAGGCTGACAACATTTCAAGATTGGCCGGAAAGCTGTCCGTTGAATCCTGCACATCTTGCAAGAGATTTAATGAAATGTGCAGCAAGTGCGCATGATGAAGCTGACTGTCAAGGACCAGTATGTGCAGATGATGGTGAACCTATGACTCTCCCGGACGGAAGGATAAACAGAGGCAAGATTGAAGCAAGAGTCTCTGGTAGTGGAATGCATAATGAGCTCAACAGGCTGACAACATTTCAAGATTGGCCGGAAAGCTGTCCGTTGAATCCTGCACATCTTGCAAGAGATTTAATGAAATGTGCAGCAAGTGCGCATGATGAAGCTGACTGTCAAGGACCAGTATGTGCATATGATGGTGAACCTATGACTCTCCCGGACGGAAGGATAAACAGAGGCAAGATTGAAGCAAGAGTCTCTGGTAGTGGAATGCATAATGAGCTCAACAGGCTGACAACATTTCAAGATTGGCCGGAAAGCTGTCCGTTGAATCCTGCACATCTTGCAAGGGCTGGGTTTTACTACACTGGTGTCAGGGATGCAGTAAAATGCTTTTCATGTGGAGGGCAGATAGAAGGTTGGGAATATGGGGATACTGCAATGGGAGAACACAAAAAACACTACGAAAAATGTGCTTTCGCAAGCGACAAGATTACTGCAAATGTATCACTATTGGAGATAAACGAGAGACCGAAGGTTGCAAAGAAACTTGGTAGTAAAATTGAGCAGTCACAGAGAGATATTGAGAGACGGGCGAAAGAAAAAGAAGCCATGATAGAGAGGGTTGAGCCTAGTGAACCAAAAAGAGATCTTTTAAGGTCTTCTGCAAGCAGCAGTAGTTCTGCAGCAAAAGATGAGAAAATGGAAGAGGAAGAGGAAGGACCAAGTATGTTTGGGAAATACAATCAGGAGCATGTGCGGTTGCAGTCATTCAAGAATTGGCCAAGGACAAGCCCCATTGAGCCCCGCGATTTAGCAAAGGCGGGATTCTACTATCAAAATAACAACGACTCTGTTCAATGCTTTGCGTGTTTTGGACAAATCAGTAGATGGAAACCATGCGACGTACCAGCAGTGGAACATAAAACACAGTTCCCGAACTGCCCCTATGTGCAAGGGGTTGATGTAGGTAATTTGCCAATTTCAACTCCTCCGGTGATGCCCGTTGGTATGCCAGTGCCGATATGGAGCTACTCAACAAGTATGCCAACTCAAGACCAGCTAAGGGCAGGACAGTTTCTCCAGCAGCAGAGATCCCTCTGGGCACAGATGGGACCCTTGAACAATTGCAAACACCCAAGTTTTGTGCAGGAAAATGCAAGGCTAGAAATGTTAAGGACCTGGCCGGGCTACCCAGGACTTCACGTGACTCCACAACTTCTCGCCAGGGCTCGGTTTCAATACTTAACAGGTAGGGCCTACAGGAAAAATGCCCCAGTGCTGGTTGCTTGATTTTGATTTAAATACATAACTGTGTTCTCCATTCCAATTTTATCTTGTGTCATCAGTCAAAACAGTCATTTGGTGTCCTGAAAGTACTATCTTTGTCATGCTGTTATGAAAGTGATTGAAGTACATAACCCATCTGTCATAATTGTATTATGTCTGTGTTGGCAAACTATTATTGTAAATGGTAAATATTCCCAGCACTTTTCTATTTGAACAAATGCAATGTACGCTGTACCCCCGATGGACATGTATGATGAGCAGTTATACTGTCAAAAGTTTAAAACTTCTTATCAACAAATTTAAAGAAAAGAAAGAATAAAGAAAGGTAATGAATATCATCAGCAACAAAGATATACAAAACACATTCTTTTGATGCCATATGAGTGCTTTGTTTTATTCAAAATACACTCCAAGACAAAGTTCATATTTTTCATGACAAAGTTTTGTTTTAATTTGTAAATGACAGGATTAGTTGATGAATGCAAGTGCTTCTACTGCGATGGAGGTCTGAAGAACTGGGAACTGACAGATGAACCATGGACGGATCGTGCCAAGTGGTTCCTCCCAAGATGCGAATGGCTGATCCAGCAAAGAAGGCAGGCTTTCATCGCTCATGTTCAACAGGTCAACCCTCCACCCATAAGCACACCAGTGAGTGATTGTACTTCAATTCATTTCATTTATTTCTTCAGTTCTTAAAGCATAAAAAATCAATAAAATTATGTGCATAACAAAACATATGAGGGAATCCATGTATAAAATTGTTCTTAACAGGAATGGCCAGAGATCCAAGATATTAAGTGAAGATTGCATGATGCCTCATGAGCCTGACAATTAAATGATGTGAGCACAAGGCAAAACAAAAACATAATTAGGGGGTTCCTGGCTGGCCGTAGCCAGAGTTTGATGTTTGGGGGGGGGGGGCACATACATGTAATTGATCGGCGTCCTGGGGAGGGGTCTACAAAAGTTCAACCGATCTTGGAAATTTTTTGGGGGGGGCATGTGCCCCCCCCCCCCCCCCCCTGTGTATCAACCAGTATCATTCATCCTACTTTAAACTCTAGACATGTTGTCAAGGCTCGAAATACATGGGGCGAATTGCGTTTCGCCCCCGTGAACTATGCAAAATTAAAAATTGCCAACAATCAATTATAAAATG
This sequence comes from Strongylocentrotus droebachiensis, assembly GCA_035222895.1. Classification (NCBI taxonomy): domain Eukaryota; kingdom Metazoa; phylum Echinodermata; class Echinoidea; order Camarodonta; family Strongylocentrotidae; genus Strongylocentrotus; species Strongylocentrotus droebachiensis. Next base: position 11,298 of record JAVYIG010016431.1, on the reverse strand, counting down.
AAGATTATCTTTTCTTTCACACAATATTGAGTTTCAAACCTTATATCAATGAAATGGAACTATGGAAGAAAGATTAGCATGCAGAATTTCTCAAATTTGTCTGTGTCTGGAGGCCGCCATGTTGTAAACAAATGTACGCTTATTCTTGCAAGATGGCGCTATATTGCCCGTCTCCACATCTCTATGAGTATTACCGATACGAGCAATGGAAGCTCGCAGTGCAATGCGGCCGTTAGCAGGGGCTATTCCGCGCCAGTAGTACCGGTGTGCGCGCTGCCGTTTCTGCTGGAGCTAGAAGCGATCAAAATTGGTGATATAAGAGTGTCCTGAGAAGAAGAGGAAGACCAAAGATGTTGTGGAAGGAAGTATGGAAAAGACTATACAGAAAGAATGTAATAAGGTTGCTTTTAATGATGAGGAGGAATGTGCAATTTAGGAAGAAATGGAGAGAATGTCTTCGCGGGATGAAAGTCAGTAACCCCTTGTACAATGTAACTTGTAAAGTTGTAAGAGGGAAAATGCTGATTTTAATAAAGCACAGAATTTAGGAGTATCATGGGTACAATTCAATTGAAAATTTTTATTAAAAAAGAGCCCCCCGTCATTAAAGCGCTCCTGTGATTAGTTAATTACATTAAAGTAAAATACAATCATTTTATTTTGATGAACGAGCATCAAACTAAGTATTTTCCTTTTAACTTCTTGAAATATTTCCAGAAATAGCTATGACACATTGTGAATGGTTTCAAGTTCCTCTTTATATCTTGGAACTCTTTAAAATTGTGTGAAATTCTTTTAGGGCACTAAAACTACAACTCAGGGCACGAATGAGCAGGATTTTGCTGGGACAGGCCACCATAATTACGTTGAGGTTTGTCCTGGATTGCCCTATGAAATGATAGATTTGCCTTCCTGAGCTGCATGAGTTCATGTACATGTAGTTTGAGACCAGAAATGGTGCAAAAAAGAGGGAAATCCTAACATGTTCAAAAAATTTCACTAGCAATATTACAAAACATAGGGACACACTTATGTGATGTGTTAGGTGCGAAACAAAAACGGTTTATTAGTAGTAGTATTCTTTGTTGTTGTTTTTTGTTATTGTTAGCATAATATAACTATAATTGCCAGAGAGCTTTGGAGCTTTAATTTTTTTTCTCCCAACAAATCACAATACAGGATAAAGGTATTAAAGGGTTTACTCCTATCTTCTTTCCTTTTATTTTTTCTAAACGTATGAATTTCCACAGCTAACCATGCTTGTATTGATCTTTATTTAGCCTCTACACTTCACAGCCTCAAACTTGGGAACAGAAGAGCTGTACTCCCAGGTGGATCCACCCCACAGCTTTCAGGCTTCCTACCAGGAGAGACATCGCCAAGCTTCGTCCAAACCATCCCCACCTCTTAACAGGTCCAAAAAGGAGAATGAGGAAGAGAAAGCTTCGGCAATTCAAGGGTACGAATCCAGACACAAGGAACCGGAAGTAGCGGCGGCAATAAACTTCAGACCCAAGCCCAAAAAGCTTGAGACTACGGAGCCGAGCAATGCCATTTGTAAGTCATGTACTTCTTGTCTGTCCTACTTCTTTTATTGTTGAAATCATGGGAGTACATACAGTGCGTCCCCAAAAAACGAAACCAAGAATTATCAATGTTTTATCATATCTTTTAGTCACAATTATGATTAATAAATGACACATATTTGTATTTAGCTTAGATCCTCCTCTTTCATTTGATGTACCGGTAACTCATATGATGCACATTACACGAATGAGTGATTAAACACTATTTATAGAGAGGGTACCAAAAATTCATTTGGCGGGCAGTACCTGAATTTCAAAGAACATTTCTAGAAATTTCATTTTCTGCCCTTTCATATGACACCTCAATCAGGAAAAATGAGCTAAGAATAACAAAGTTTTGTACGTTTAAAGTAATGCTTGCATTTCCGTAATTTGATTAAATGAATTCGTTTTCACTGGCTGCCTGCCGTAGCAACAAACAGAGTTGACAAATGACTTAACTCTGTTTTGTTGACGATCAGCCATGAACTTTTTAGAAATGTAATTGTCTCTTTGAAATTCAGATACCACCCGCCAAATGACTTTTTGGTACCCTCTCTTCAAATTGTTTTTAATACTTTGGAGACGACGAGCTTCTACAGAAGCCGAGCGAGTTGTTAAGTTTGTGACGATGAGCTTCCACAGAAGCCGAGATGTATCCCTGATATTTTGAAAGAGTTTTCCAGCTTATTATTAGCTATTATGTGCTAAAGTTCTTTGAAGTATTATTATTTAGATATATTCATTCTATTAAAAAAATAATAAAGTTACGTGGAAAAAATTGAGAAAAGGTGATATCATTTCAGGTACCCTAAGTTAGTGTTCGGATAAAAAAAAAGCCCTCGAAATACCCGTACAGCTGGAGATGGACGCATCCGTTCTATATTCTTACCTTGATTCAAGGCTTTGGATTATTGGTTTTGTTGATGAAGATGATTACATGGCGATTTTCCATCGGTGATTGGATGATTTTCACTGGGCTATATGAGAGGGCGTTGTTTTCCTCAGATTTCCATAGATGTATTGTAGTTATTCATATAATAATGTTATTAGGCCTATAGTAGGCCTATTAATAAAGACCTAGGACCATTCCTTTTAAATAAAATTTGCGATACGCCGCGTTTCACTTGGCTACAAATAACCGACCTTACTCTCAACTGTGTAGGTATAAAAGTATGCATTGATAAAATGACTTGGTAATTCTTCTCCCCTATAATTACCAGTGACGGAACTCTTACAATACGTTTTTCATTTTATCAACTTGACCAATTTAGCGAATCATTCATGTACATGTATGGACCTCCTTTTTTATGAAACGTTTATCTCAGCTGCCTAGAACGGACCCCACCCTACCCTTACAAAAAAGTTTTATAGAATATGTTTTTCATTTTATCAACTTGACCAATTTAGCGAATCATTCGTGTATGGACCTCCTCTTTTATGAAACGCATTTAATCTCAGCTGCCTGGAACGGACCCCACCCTATAAGAGGAACAGATGAACGTAAAGCAGTAACTACTGTGGAAGATTACTGTTTTGAAAGAAGAGAATATAGGCCTAAACTACTCTAAGTACCTACTGTGGAAGATTACCGTTTTGAAAGAAGAGAGTGTAGGATAATCGGCCGAGCTTTAGCAGATGACAATCATTGACAATAGGGAAATGAATGGAGGTATCGACCGATCTGCGCGTGCGGAGGTGCTTGCGCAATTCGTATCCTGAGTGTATTAAAAAGAAAAGATGTGAAGCTTCAGCAAAATAAGACGGCAATTTCCCTCAAAAATAACAGACCTTATTTTTTGTATTGATGAACAAAACTTATATATTTAGAAAGAAAAAGGTCTGGTCTTTCATTTTTACATTTACTAAAAAATCCCGAAAATGACTGAATGAGGCGCAATAGGCAATGAAAGTAGAAAGCACCGCCAAATTTTTCATTACTGGTGATGTCAGGCGCGGATCCAGGATTTCTTAGGGGGGGGGGCCCAAATTTGAAATTATGCGAGCCAAATATTGGTACGTAATAGTGACCAACAGTGACGTAATGCGGGGGGGGGGGGGGTCGGTGCAGGGAGGGGCGATTCCCCCCTCCCTCCTCCGCGAAACGCGGAAGCTTTGACGTTTCATTAAATTATTAGAGAAAAAGACGATTCGTTGGACCATTCTCGAAAATAATTCTCGTCTGAATTTAATTTTTCCCCTCCCGCGCAAAGCGCGGAAAAAATTTACGATTTATTAAACTATTAGAGAAAAAAGACGATTCGTTGTCGAGTTCTCGACTCTTAATCCTCGTCTGAATTCAGTTTTCCCCCTTCCGCGCGAAGCGTGGAAGCTTTTACGATTCATTAAATCATTAGAGAAAGAAGACGATTCGTTGTACCGTTCTCGACTCTTAATCTTTTGTCTAAATTCAGTCTCCCCCCTTCCCCCTCTTGCGCGAAGCGCGGAAGCTTTTACGTTTCATTAAGCCATTAAAGATTCGTATTACCGTTCTCGCCTCTCAATCCTCGTCTAAATTTAGGTTCCCCCCCCCCCCTTCCCGCGCGAAGCGCGGAAGCTTTTAATTTTCCTTAAATCATTAGAGAAAGAAGACGATTCGTTGTACCGTTCTCGAAAATAATCCTCATCTGAATTTAGATTCTCCCTCCCCCCTCCTCCCGCGCGAAGCGCGGAAGCTTTTAAGTTTCATTAAATCATTAGAAAAACAAGACGATTCGTTGTACAGTTCTCGACTCTTAATCCTCGTCTGAATTCAGTTTTCCCCCTTCTGCGCGAAGCGTGGAAGCTTTTACGATTCATTAAATCATTAGAGAAAGAAGACGATTCGTTGTACCGTTCTCGACTCTTAATCCTTGTCTTAATTCAGTCTCCCCCGTCCCCCTCTTGCGCGAAGCGCGGAAGCTTTGACGCTTTATTAAACTATTAAAGAAAGAAGACGATTCATTGTTCAGTTCTCGACTCTTAATCCTCGTCTAGATTCAGGTTCCCCCCTCTCGCGCGAAGCGCGGAAGCTTTTAATTTTCATTAAATCATTAGAGAAAGAAGACGATTCGTTGTACCGTTCTCGAAAATAATCCTCATCGGAATTAAGTTCCCCCTCCATCCCGCGCGAAGCGCGGAAGCTTTTACGTTTCATTAAGCCATTTAAGATTCGTATTACCGTTCTCGCCTCTGAATCCTCGTCTGAATTCAGGTTCCCCCCTCCCGCGCGAAGCGCGGAAGCTTTGGCGTTTCATAAGATTATGAGAGAAAGAAGACGATTCGTTGTACCGTTCTCGATTTTTAATCCTTGTCTGAATTCAGTTTCCCCCCCCCTCCCCTCCTGCGCGACGCTGTGACGTTTCATTAAATTATTAGAGAAAGAAGCAAGCGGTCAGATAAGCATTCAGGGGCCCGTCTTAGGGCTCCTGGTGGGGTCGAGGTGGCGGAGCCGGCACTGGAAGCTCAGGGGTTTTAGGCGTTTAATTAAGGTCAAATGAGCATTTTTTTTGTATACCTTATTATTTTGTGACACTAGCAGGTCACTATTTGGCGTGGGGTCCAGGGGGCGGAGCCGCCAAAAATCAGGGGTTTGAGGCATTAAATTACCGTCAGATGATCATCTAAGGGCCCGTCGTAGGGCCCTAGGTGGAATCCAGGGGGCAGAGCCCCCGGAGGCTTAGGGGTTTTAGGCATTAATCACGGTCAGATGGGCATATTTTGATGCCTCATTATTTTTTAACACTGGCAGTTAAATATTCTTTCATTCTTGCTCTCATTCTATATTATTTCTCTTTAATATACTTTTTCAAAAAAGTGGGGGTGGGGGGGGGGGGGGGGAGCTCGGTGCTCCCGATCCCCGCCGTACCTCGGGCACTGACATGTAGGAATCTCAAGAATCATATTTCTTGCCTGGCTGTAAATTTAGGAATTTGTCATTTTCTAACAAACACATACAAACGTATAATTTACTAAAAAGTGAGGAAAAATCTCGGAAATTATGTCATATCAGCATTATTTGTAATCCACCGTTGTGGAATTAGAAATAAACCACGTTTGAATTTGATTTCCCCCAAGCCCCCCCCCCCCCCCCCCCCCCCCCCCCCCCATCGGTACGCCAGTATCTCCTCTTTTCCTTTTTTCTTTCTCTTTCCTTCCTTCTCTCTTATTTTTTTGATTGGGGGGAGGGGGGGGGTCAACAGCCTGGGAGGCAAGGCCCTTTCGCCCCCCCCCCCCGATCTCCTTTCCCCCCCTTTTCTTTTCTTCTTCCTCTTCTTTCTTTCCCTTTCTCTCCTCTTTCCCTTTCCCTTCTTTTCCTTTCTTCTCTTTTTTTTTTTTTTTTTTTTGCGGGGGGGGGGCCAAGGCCCGCTCGGCCCCCCCCCTGGATCCGCGCCTGGGTGATGTAACCGAAATAGCTCCGTCACAGCGGAAACAATCGCTGTGCGCGGGCTCGCTCTCAAAGGCTTAAAGGAAACCAAAACCTTCATACTAAGTTACTTTTATTGTAAAGTTTAAGATATTTGAAAAATATCAGTGAAAATTTGAACAAAATCGGGCAAGGAATAAGGAAGTAAGAGTGTGTGTGTGTATTTGGGTTTTTACAGACGTCTATCAATCAGATATGATTATTTACGTCTGGGGACCGACTTTTAACGTCACCATCCGAAAGACGTGACTCAGTTTCGAACCTGCGTTCTCGGCTGAATCAGTTTGTAACTTCCACTGTTAGCTGGATTACAGGCGCACGCCACAACGCCTAGAGCTTTTTTAAATGACTAGTCACTAGAGGGCGGTATTCAATTTGATGACATCATCTGTGAACAACTCTCCATGCCTTTTGTACATCAAATTTCATGTTTTTCCTTCTTTCTTGTGATTGAGATAATGTACTCCCCTGAAAGCAATATATAGAATGCAAAATGATATTCTACTTCACATGTTATGAAGTCGGATCAAGAACACAAATAAATACGAAGAAAACAACAAAATTGTGAAATTTTATGTACAAAAGGCATGGAGAGTTGTTCACAGATGATGTCATCAAATTGAATACCTCCCTCTAGTGACTAGTCATTTCAAAAGGCTCTAACTTTCTTATTCCTTGCCCGATTTTGTTCAAATTTTCACTGATTTTATTCAAATCTGTTAAACTTTTCAATAAAAGTAACTTAGTATGAAGGTTTTGGTTTCCTTTAACCCTTACTGTACTGGGCTATTTTGAGCACCCTCTGACTGGGGGGGGGGGGGGGGCCTGGGAGGCCCCCCCCCCCTATGATCTCGGCCGTCGATTGTCCGATGAACACGAAAATTTGCATGTTTGTAGATATTTACGTAAGGAACAAGATGGTATAATTAGTTTTTTCCAAATATGCAAATTTTTGTCGTTAGCCTAATTAATTATGCAAAATGCGCTAATTTTATGCATTTTACAGAAAACGTGTCAAACTCCACTTTTTGAATGTTGAAACTCATTATTCTTATGAAACTTCTTTTCTAACACAAAAAAGTTATGTTAATGTAATTAATAATGATAATTTATGCAAATTTTGATGCGATTTTTATTTTTTTAATAATTTTTTTGATGACATGCGCAAACTAATTGTTATGTAACGCCTCACAGGTATATCCGATTTCGACGAAAATGGTATCAAAATGTGCGTAAGACTTGAGGGAAAAAAGTCATGAAAAGACAATTCAAAATTCCAAGCGGTTGCGGCGCAATCTCCGAAAATGTCGAGGGGGGGCCTCCCAGGCCCCCCCCCCCCCCCCCCAGTACAGTAAGGGTTAAACACTCATGCGTGAAATATGCATAATATGAGTTGCATCAAATGAAAGACGAGTATCTATTATGCTACGGTCACAAAGGTTCGTACGAACGATATGCGTTCGTACGAATCTCCCTGTTTTTCCATTGTCTTCCCGAATTTCTTTTGTCTGAAAATCGTTTGTACGGCGTTCGTAGCAATTCGTAATGGCATTTGTGACCGAGGCTTAAGATTTACAACTATGTGTCATTTATTAACTATAATTGTGATTAAGTTATGATAAAACATCAATAATTCTCGGTTTCGTTTTTTATGGGGCGAACTGTGTGACACAGAAAAGGAAAAGGAAACACATCTTAAGTCTTGACATCATTAACATTACATTATTTTAAAAGCACAGAAAAATGAATAATGCAGAAAGTAGGGAATTGTGAAAACATGTCAATGATGAGGTAGTGGCTTATACTTGTCGATATTTGGGGTTCTGGAGAAGAAAAAAAAATTCTTGTATCACTGACAGCTGGAATTACATTGCTAATAAACTTGTAAGCAGATTCATCATTATTGCACTCACTGCTATTAGGGAAATGCATGGATTGCATTGAAATCGAGCACAATTTAATTTATAACCACAGATTAGGGTTGTTGTATCCTTTTCTTCTTACATACTGTCATGAGATTATGTAGGATTTATTTGACCCTGTGTATTCGCTTTATTTTATTGGCTTTTAACAGTATTGCAGTCTGAGAGTCTGCCTTCAAACTCTAAGATATGACCCTCTGAAGTTGTTCAGATAATTTAGTTCTTAAAGGAGTTGCCTCGATAATATCTTCTTGCCTTTATCTCCCTCCAACAGCTTTCATCAATGACTACATGCGATGGCAGTTGATATGGGATACCACAAAACATTTAAAATCAAATGATAGAGGAAACAGTTTGTAATTGCCCGCTCTCGCCTCTAGAATTCAAAATATATCCAGATAAATAAATCATGAATCAATATATAATCAACAGATATGTGACAGAAACCTATAACCAGGACATCACCGACCTTCTGTGTGACATGCCAAACCATCCTCTCCTATAGTTAAAAACAAGCGAAAGTGGTGCCAAAAACAATATTATTTTGTCTTAATCATTTATGCCTAAATGGTTGAGAGGAAGCATGTATGCCAATACCATATCCTCCTTGCTCCCCCCATTTTGTATAAGTGACAATAGATCTGTTCCTATTCATTCATTCTGTGGCAATGAAACAGAGTTAAGTCTTTTGTCAATTCTGCTTGTTGCTACGGCAGGCAGCCAGTGAAAACAAACTTTTAAAATCAAATTATGGAAATGCAAGCATCACTTTAAACAAACAGAACTTTGTTATTCCCTGCTCATTTATCCTAATTGAGGTGTCATATGAAAGGGCAGAAACTAGACTTTCTAGAAATGTGAAATTTTCTTTGAAATTCAGATAGCGCCCGCCAAATGACTTTTTGGTTTTTCTTCCTTCAAATTGCTTTTAATCACTCATGCGTGAAATATGCATCATATGAGTTGCATCAGATGAAAGAGGAAGATCTTAGCTTTACAAATATGAGTCATTAATTATAATTGTGATTAAGTTATGATAAAACAACAATAATTCTCGGTTTCGTTTTTTCTGGGTCGCACTGTATTATCGTTATATAAAGAAGGGTGACACTCGTACGCGAAAAAAATATGTTGAATATGAGAACATATTCACAAGTGTCATTCGCCAAAGCAAAAAGATTTATTATGAAAACCTATTTGAAAAAAGGAAGAGGTGATATGAAAAAATCCTGGTCTCAAATAAACAATTTATTAGGTAAAAGAAACAAAACATTACCTTCTCACATGTATTACAATCATGATATTAGTAAAGCATCTATTGTCGAAACATTTAATAGGTATTTTGTTAATATTGGAAAGATTACACGAGAAAAGATACCAACTTCTTCCTCTCACTTTCTGGATTATTTATCAAACCGTGTACCAAGTTCACTGTTCTTTAATCCAACTTCCAATACTGAAATAATCAATGTTCTCTCATCCATGAAAGCATCTGCTGCACCAGGTTCAGACTCTATTGCTGCACGTGTCATTAAGGAATGAATTCATACAAATGTTGATCCACTTTGTTATATCTTCAATGAATCAATGTCAAAAGGTATTGTCCCTGATAATCTCAAGACCGCTAAGGTAATCCCAATTTACACAAAAAGTGACAAACATGACATTGTTAATTACAGACCAATTGCTCTATTACCTTTTTTTCAAAAATGTTAGAAAGGATAATCTACGACAGGCTGTATAATTTTGTTTGCACTTAACAATATTTTGATACCCCAACAATTTGGATTTCGAATAAATTTTTCTACTGATCTTGGCGTACTGAACTTGGTTAATACTATATCACATGAAATAGATGTTGGTAATTATTGCCTTAGTGTATTTATGGACCTGTCAAAAGCATTTGACACCATTGATCACCACATCTTGTTAAAAAAAAATAGAATTTTATGGAATTAGAGGGGTTTCACTTCAGTGGTTCGTCAGTTACTTGTAAGTTGTTACATAGAAATCAATATGTGGTGATCGATGGTGTCAAATCTCAACAAATGGATGTATCTTGTGGAATTCCTCAGGGATCTGTGTTAGGGCCCCTCATTTTTCTAGTCTATTATTATATCATCAGCAAACAATGAACTAGACAAATTAAATAAATGGTATGCTTGCAATAAATTGTTTTTAAATTTTGACAAAACTAGGTACCGTATATTATTTTTTGTGCGAGAGGAAGGAGGGTTCCGTCAAATCTGTCAAACCTCATTGTTGGTGGAAATGTCATAGAAAAGGTCGATAATATGCAGTTTTTAGGTGTAATTTTGAATGAATATCTTTCTTGGAAGCCACATCTTAGCTCAATTGGTACAAAAATATCAAGATCTATTGGTGTTCTCTCCAAATTAAGACTTTTTGTGCCCCAGTCCATTCTGACGACTCTCTACAATAGCATTATACTCCCTCATTTCAATTACTGTAATACTGTCTGGGGTCACATCCTTAAAACTCATTTAGATAAATTATGCATTTTACAAAAGAAAGTTTTACAAATTATCTTTAATGCTCCCTTCAATAGTCATACAAAACCTTTATTTTTACAGTCAAATATATTACTGTTAAAGGACTTGATAACCTTGTGTTTATGTATGAATTTCATTCCAAAATCTTGCCTCCTCTCCTTAGCGATATCTTTGTTTTGAATTCCTCATTTCATTCTTACCAAACTCGCCAAAGTAATTTAATACACTTACCTCAGGTTTGTTCTTCCGTCGCCTCAATCTCATTTATAATTCATTTTCGTAAGTTAAGGAACAAACTCCCCAACAATAAAAAACAGCTCAACTCTTTCCAGATTTAAAAAGCTAAGCAGGAAATCTTACCTTCTTTATAATATATTCTTGATATTCTTGTTCGCTTTCTTTTTTACTGCCCTCTTATATACATGTAGATATATTTATTTGCTGCTACTGCAAGAAGTGTACTTTTTTACCTTGTTTATATTAATGTTCAATGTTGATTTTTTTTTGTAAAATTATTGTTGATCTTTTTATGTATTGGTGGCCCCTTTTTATAAGCTCTGCTTTCTCCTGGGTCACCAAACCATCATTGTGTTATTCTAAATTCTTGATGTAACTTATTTTGATTGAACCTACCGGTATATATATTTTGATGGTTGAACAAATAAATGAAATTGAAATTGAATTGAAAAATCTTTGGCTTTTAACAGTATCGCAGTCTGAAAGCCGGCCCTCAAACTTTAAAGGGATCCGGTAACTTTGTCTCAGATTCTGAAACAAAATTCTGGATTTAGCTCATGATGCAATGATAATTATTAACCTTTAGGTCAGTCAGGAACCCCATGACTTTTACAAGCCGATCGCCTGTCTGATTATCAAGATATTTATGATTGGAA
>JAVYIG010016430.1:0-31216 GCA_035222895.1 Strongylocentrotus droebachiensis | reverse complement strand
TATATCGCAGTATAACAGAATCCACATTTGTACTGATTCTATCTCACCTTTCCTTATAATTATTCACTTAATCCCATCTCTTCATACGCTTCACGTTCTTTTCCCGATCCCATTTATGTATTTCAATCATTACTCATAAGTATTTTTATCATCCGGCCTCATCTCTCGCCGCCTATCCTTCTTTCTTCAGCCAGAACTTGAGGTGACCGGAACTTAGTGAAACAACGTGTTGTACGGAAAATCTGTAAACATTCGTGCAACTTTGTGCAGAGGCGGCCTTCCGGGAGAGGGGGGGGGGGGGCAGTACCGTATATCACTTTTTCAAGTACTCCAAAAGTACCCTTTTTAACATAGGAAATGTGCCCCTTTGACAAGTGCCTCAACTAATTTGTAAAAATGCCCCTTCCCCTTTTTACCTCTGTTTTAGTCTGACACGTGCCCCTTTTCCTTCAAAAATTTCCCATTTTCCTTTACAATAAGTGTCCATTTTCCATTCCCATAAGTGCCCTTTTTAATCCCTAGTAAGTGCCCCTTTTTATGTATGAGAAGTGCCCCTTTTCACTATTTATAAGTGCCCGCCCCCCTTCACCTCTGATGATTTCCCTATTCAACTTCTAAAAGGTGCTCCTTTTACTTTGACAAGTGCCCCTTCCGCATTTTATAACTACCGCCTTTTTAACTCGGATAAGCGCACTTTATATTTTCACATGTTTCCTAATGATAAATGCCCCCATTAAAAAAGGGCCATTTTCCTTCTCATAAATGCCTCCTTTTTATCTCTGGTAAATGACCCTTTTCAGGTACGAGAAGTTACTCCTTTCTCTTCAGATAAGTGCCCCCTAGCTCACTTCCGATAATTGCTCTTTTCACCTCTAAAAGCTGCCCCTTCCCCTTCTCATAATTGTTTCTTTTCATCTTGGTAAGTGCCCCGTTTATTTTAACATGTGCCTCTTTTTCTTTCAGTAATAAGAACCACTTATACTTCTTAAATAAGCCCCATTTCACCTCCAATAGAAATTCTCCTTGTAAAATCTGACCGATGCCCCTTTTTTCAACTAATGCATATTTTCCTGTATTATAAGTGCCCCTTTTTCATTCCCATAAGTGCCTTTTTTCATCCCTTGTATAAGTGTCTCTTTTTGTAGGTGTAAGAAGTGTCCCATTTTCACCTCTGATAATTACCCTTTCTAATTGCACACGTGCTTTACTTTTCTAATAAGTGTCTTATCCCTTTTGAAAAGTGTCCCCTTTTCCTCTCATCATTAAACGCGCCCCTAATTTCAAGCGACTAAGAGCAATTTCCCCGATAGGTCTTTTCAGTCTTCCGTTATGAGAATGTGCTTATAACCCCATCAGAATTCTGCTTTTCCCCTCTTTATAAGATGTCGTTGTTCGCACTGCAAATCGCTCGCAAATGAATTTTCGGACCATCACAACCAACTACAAAGTATGATGCTATCTAAATCCTGTATGATGTATAAAGAGAAAAAAGAGAAGTATTGAAATCATCCCTGATAATGTAATCACAATGTAGGGGTATACCAATGTCTAAAAATATGTTTATTTTCGCTTTAAATCCCCCCCCCCCCCACAGACACTTTGAAAGTCGCTCCGCCACCCCTGACTTTTTGGTACAGATTTTGAATAAACATACCATTATAATTAGAAATATCCTATTATTATTAAAGTCCCCTTAAAATTCAGTAGGCCCTATAAATAAATGAGAGGGCATAGGTCTATATCGTGAAAGCCATATATCCATATATGGATATAAACATGTTTCGTTGTCCCGGATAGGGCTTAGTTCCGCGTTCCTCACTCCACCTCTCATTTGGTTCCTTTTTTATTGGAGTGATTTTTTTTTCTTCTTCTTCTATAGCCTATACTGATTGAGATGACCCTTCTGATGATTTTGAGTTCACTCGCTCACCGCAATTTCGTGACCTGTAGGTCGATTAATTCATGACTAATGTTGTTTGTGTGATATAAATAACAAGGGAATGACAATAGTGCACGTCATTCAGAAGCCTAAACAGTTTACCAGAGCGGTACCACAGTTGTTTTACGGTTGACTTGAATGGGAACAATGACTCAAAGCGTAATGGGGTTCCCCTATAATAAAGCAGCTTGTTGTGAATGACGTCTTACATTACGTAACGCAGATTATCATGCAAAGTTCTGTGCCGAGCAAACGTGCGCACGTGCGTCCTGCGAGTGCCGTATGCGTAGTCTTGTCGTCTGCTAACCTAGTGCAGTGCAGTATACAGTGCATGCAGTGCCAACAGTCTTCGTGCACGATCGATAATCCTGGCGAACTGCCTTGCGAAATTATCAAACAGTTTACTTCAATTCAAACAACCCATACCTTTGGCTTTGTCCAGACTGAAGTTCGGGTAAGTATACTGGATGTGAATCTTCCTAATATTGTATAGCTTTTAATCATTTTGTGAGTGAGTTGATGATGATGATAAATGATGATGGTGTTTGCGAGGACAAAAGATGCGAAGTCTTGTATATCGTTCACATGCATAATTGGCCTACAGTTGTGGCAGAGCATCTCGCGGCCGTACGGCTTCGATCTAGGGACGCTTCCTTCCTGATAATGTGATTTTTGTCAGTTCAGTGGTATGTGAAAGCAGCATAATGATAGAAAAGGGGATAGTGAGAGTTTGATAGAAATAAGAAAATAATAATGTTTTTGTTAGATGAGAGTCGACAAATTTGCAATTTTTCTGTTACGAATATAGCTCTGTGCATATACGAGTGTGAGTTGATATCTGCATGGGTATATTATAATTTCTATATGTCCTTTTCCCGTGTATTTCTATATGTCCTTTTCCCGTGTATTTCTATATGTCCTTTTCCAATGAAAAGCATTTAGGTCTAATTGATATACTATGAGTATGCTTGATAAGACCTCCAAGACAAGAAAGATCCTAAATGAGTGATGATCTACCAAATCATTTTGAAAAGTTGAAATATCATTCATTTAGTGTGTTGGAACAAATAAGAATTTTGTATTTTTTTGGCAAATAGAGGAATTAGACCTTTACTCTATGCTAATGGGGGGGGGGGGGGGTATGAAAGAAAATGTGTCGTACAATAATTCTTAATCTTTTCCAAATTTCGCTTAAATAAATGTTCATAGAACTGAAGATAATAATAATAGGCTTACTAGTACTAGTAGTAATTATTTAATATAGTAATGGTAATGATAATGGCCATATTTCTGTGTGTACGTACCCTAAATTAAGCCTCAAAATTCCTGCCTTCTTATGGCCTCTTCTGTGTTTGTAAAAGTGTTTGGGGTTTTATCAGAAGTGGATGGCAAACATGATTGAAACCTGAATCTCTTTCTCTGCCATCCACCTCTCGATCTCTCGATCTCTCTCTCTCTCTCTCTGTGTCTCTCTCTCTGTATTTGTCTCTGTCTGTAGTCTCTCTCTCTCTCTCTCTCTCTCTCTCTTTCTCTCTCTCTCTCTCTCTTCTCTTATCTTCTCTTCTCTTTCTCTTTCTCTCTCTTTCTCTCTCTATCTTTCTCTCTCTCTCTTCTCTTTCTCTCTTTCTCTCTTCTCTTCTCTCTCTATTTCTCGCTCTAGCTCTCTTCTTGTCTCTTTCTCTCTCTCTCTCTCTCTCTCTCTCTCTCTCACCCTGTCTCCTGAAAAAGTTGTCTATTGAGATTGGAAGATTTTTACAATCAACTATATAATGTAGGCATTGTCAATAGCATTGTGTATACCTGCTTACTGTACAAACATGCATGTATACATGATTCCTATCGGCTAGAGGATCTCATGGAATTACCCTTGAGTTGATATCTCCAAAACCTTGTGATCATGTTAACTAGTTTCAGGATTTACCTCATATTCAGACGACCAGAATTTATGTATAGCTATGAACGATATGTGACTACCTATCTTTTAGTGTGAACTCAAATCAAATCAAATCAAAAATAAAATCAACGTTGTACAACAAAATACATGTTTGAGCAAAAAACAAAAACTCAATAAAGTATCAGGGTCCTGCTCTCGTCTGAACTATATCTTGTATTTATGGAGGGGGGGGGGGGTGGGCTTATTGTGAGTATGCGCTGGTGATTGGCCAGCCACTATGTCAATTGTCCTCTTCAAAATTACATGTTTCTTGACACAACATTTCTTTATATGATGTTAGTTTTTAGTCTGTATATATGCTCTCTTCACTGTGATTCTTATAACAATGTTTCTTTACACATGTTTGTTTAGTCTGAACAGATCATATGATGAGTAATTCTATCTGTTTACATTATTGGTAGTTTTGAAAGTGCCCCCGATTTGATATCTCAAAAACCATTTGTCATAAGTTTAGTTTCAGGATTTCGATTGACAACATATTTTATTTTGTATTATACCAGTTTACTTGTAATCCACATTTAAAGCAATGGTGGTCTCCAACTTACAGATTGGTCCAGTTTTATTTTAACAATGTACATTCCCCAAAGTTAGCGCCGAATGTATTGGGCAGATGTCTTTTTGTTGAACTGTCAGTCTGATTTGGCCGACTTAAAAATGTATACAAACTTTCATACAAGAAGCGATATTTCCTGTTCCGCAATACAATCAATAATATTTGTAACCTTGGAATAAGTGTGGGTATACTTTTGTTGACTGATAATATTAGGTTCATGCCTGGTATGGTTTGGATAAAAGAGTAGTGGAAGTACCTCCAAATAATGACAAGCTGATTTCATGCTTGATTGGTCCTTGATTCATAAACCGGGCAGGAATCACAGAAATAGTGAGCTTTCCCACGTCTCCAGTTTTGACTTCCATGTCATGCAGTAGTCCTCTATTAAAGCATAATATCATTTTTCATTCTTTAGTTAAAATACTACTGACTTTTGATGTATGCTGCCCTATTTTCATATTTCTAGGGTATTCTGTACCCTGTAGTACTGACGGTTAGAAACTTTGAATAGTTGTTGCATAGTTTTAGTTTTGCCAATGTTAATATTATTACCATCATCATCACCATTTTTATCATTATTATTATCATTACTATTAAAGCATATCTGCACTAGTTTGGCCAGGAGGGATTAGACCTCCCTGCTCAGTCACTAGCTGCCAGGACTGGTGGTTATGTCATCACATCAGCTCTCAATTAACATAAGAAAAAGGGGATCATGGGGGACCAACGGGTACCGCTTAGGCATTGTTGGCTATATATAGAGGGACAAGTAGATACAAGTAATGCAGTCCCACTTTAATAGTTGTATTTTAATTATTATTTTTAGTTGTATTTTAATTATTAATTTTAGTTGTATTATCATTATTATTATTTGTATTGTTGTTGTTGAATCATGAAAGTTTGTTTTAGCTACATGTACATGTACATGCATCGAAGAGCTGATTATTATCCTATTCTACAAGAAGTGTCATTTTAAGTTGAATGTTCAAATATCAATGGGCTACAAATGGAGGAAAAACTTGCAGGAAGTAAAATGCTTGTTAAAGACACGATAACAAAACACTTAAAAGTAAAAGATAGCTCGTCCTTAAAAACTTTTGAAATTTGATATTACCAGTATATTGTGGTCCTACTTAATAGTAATGAGTTCATCTCACTTCACCTTGGTCTATGAACTCAGATAGGTTAAAATTAGGTCACATGTGTCTGTCTAATTGATTGTCTTCTTTTATATTTTTTTAATGTAATTATGCTTCTCTCATTGTCCACGTACCTTCATCTCTCTCTTCCTTTCTTCTCTCTCATCTTGCTCTCCTTATCAGTTTTCATTTTCCATCTCTGTCTGTATGTCTATCTCCTTCTTCCCTTCTCTATATCTCATACAGTCATTCTACCAGTATTCTCTCTCTCTCTAATATTTTCTGTTTGGAGCCAGAAGTCTGTGTAAAATCATGAGTTATTGACCTTCTAGCTCTAAATATATGATATTATATGTTGTGCATCTCTATGTATATATACCGACAGTGCAATTCTTACAAATATGAATATATTTTAAATGGTATTCTTAAAGGAGCTACACAAAGAAAATTCACTAACTGATAATTAGAACAAATTACATATGGATGGAAAGATTTTCTCTTGAAAAACATGAATGATTTGCTGAGAAATCATATAGATATCATGGAAAGGCGTAAAATGCAATTTTTCAAGACCCTTCTTAGACCCCCAAGCGCCCCCGAACGTAAGCCAAACACACGAGCGTAGCGAGCTCTGAATAGTGACGTCACACACTGGACAAACAGCTCAGTACCGGCCGCCTACCGGAGTTGCGCGTGTATTAGTCTGCAGCTAGCCAGCCGTGTCCTGTGTGTGACGTCACAAATATTGACGCTCTACAAAGGACCGCTGAAGGCAGAGAGTTGATTACTGCGGGCCCCAAACACATTTTGAAGAGGAGAGTTGTTGTATTTGATCAGTAAGGCTTCCCCTTCGCAATGATATGAGTTTTGCATCAATTCAAAACACTTTTGATTCTTCGTGTGTCTACTTTAACTTTATATACGTACATTCCACATGATTCTGCTCTTGAGTTGTGGTGCGGTTTTCATTAATCGCTTCAATTCAGTGTTCCACTAAACTTGCAGTTAGTTTTTAATTTGTTATATGAACAAAACAGGAGGGTCTGAGTGCAGATTCCCATTTATGTAGAGCTGGGTTTGGTCATAGAATAATTTCAGCAAATTTTTCTCAGTTAACAATATGCTGCAAATTCTCTCTTCATTTTCAGATCACTTCAAGATAAGAGAGCTGTCAATCGTTCCACTAACTTACAGCTAGCAGAATAATTAACAAGAGAACCATTCTAAAAGGACCTTAATTGATTGATGTCTACCCTTCTTGATAACAATCAGTCCTGAATGAGATCCGTTGGATACTTTTCTCAGGGAGAAATAACAAAAACCTTTGTATTTGGAGCCATTTGCCCTAACATAACAATATCCCCAGCCTTGTAAAGGCAGGCTAGACTGTTTTCAGCTTCAAATGAAGCAGGACTTCAGTAAAGAATCGCAGTAGGTTTCACAAAGGCAACTGAAAACAGGTAAACAAGAACGAAGAGCTATTGAGTCAAAGACACTCAACGGAAATCAAAAGAACCTATTCTCACTTTGCAACAAGAGCTAGTGAGGCAAGTCAATTGTTATGCTGTGACCAGTCAAAGACTTTGTTGGTCTTAAACTCTTTGAAGAACGTTTAATCGTGAGAGCAGTTTACATGTAGCTGGAGAAAGCTTGAAAAGAACTTCATAAATAAACACAGGAAATATCACTTTCCTATCAAAGAGTTAAGGAGAAATGGTACATTTTATATAATATACTGAGACACTGCCGAGACTTTTCAGAGTTCACAAGTTTTATTAAAAGGTATTGAGTTACGTGTCATCCCAAAGCAATCAAGGGTGATTCAGAGAAAAGGAGAAATCTTACTTTGCTATTGAAAAGTAGATAGAATAGTAACATTTTGTGCTGTGACTTCTGTTAAAGACTCCAAGGATCACAAAGTTTAAATTAAGACTTGATATGTCATCCCCGAAGCATTCCCCGGTGAGGGCTGCCCTCGCGATGCAGCTTCAAGCCAATCCAAACCTGTATTCAAAGACCGAGGATAGATGGAACAATGGACAAATGGAGGAAGATGCTTTCATGCAGGACAGAGGTTCAAATCCAAAGCACAGAAATACACATCATGTGAAATCTACAGGTAAGCTGTGACCTTTTGAATAACAGAGCTCAGGCAATTTAGGAAATGTAGGGACAGAAAAAAAAAGAAAAAAGTCTTGTTTGAGGGAATGCATCTGACCGACCATCATTTGTTTTTTCCCCCTTCAGACATCTTTCTTACTTTGAAGGCATGTGCCAATATGTGAGCTACTTGCCTTGGCTGTACATGTGCATACTTTTACCCATAACATTGGAGTAATTTCTTTTACCTCTTTTCACAAAGTGATCGTGAGAATATGGGTTATTCTTGATAGATAAAGTATATAATTATCTTCTCAGATCAATCTAAAAAGGCAAAGAGCTTGATCAATAAAGTACTGAGAAAATATCAACTATCAAGAATTGTTTTGTCGCAATTATCTCATGAAAACAGATAAGAAAGAATTATTCCAGGTTGATGGTCAACAGTATTCATATAGCCAGATCCAAGATAGGGTAAAGATGGGATACGATTGCCCAGATGCAGTCCATTGGTATACATACACCTGTGTTCTTTTGTGTCACCAAAGCTGCATGCACCTAATGAATTTCAAAAGACTTCATTTCAGTGTTATTTGATATAGGATATGTTGCAAAGGTAAAATCTTTAGTCTGTTCTTGTTTCTTCTAAACCAACCCAAAACCCTGTTACAACGCTAACCATGACCCTACAAGTCTTTGGCTCTGCTATTTTTTTTTAGCAGATGTTTCTGCATTTATTGATCAATCAAATAAAAAACATTCAAATAACAATAATAGTATATAATATAATTGATTTACATAAAGAGTGACAACTTAAATACACTCACATAAAAATGCATATATAATTGAAAGCTTGAAAGTATTGAGGTAAGTAAAAAAATAATCAAGATAAATGCAGAGGCCAACTATCATGAGCAAGAATGCTTGAGTCGATAGCAGCCGGGAAGGGGGGGGGGGGTACATGGCGCTGTTATAGGAGTATGTAGGAGAATAGAGTGTCACGCTATTAATATACCTCACCCCCTGTCCTCTGTCCATCAATGAGTGAATGTCTTTATCTGTTTCTTATTCAATATTGTTATCATTTTCCAGACTCCAAGGTTTGTTGCTGCTCAAGAAAGTTGTTATGGATCATTGGTGCTGTGGCATGCATTTTTCTTGCCATCGCTTTGGGCTTTCTCATTGGCTTCTTCACCCATTATGCAGTCTCAAACTCATCAATTACCATGACAACGACAAAGAGGAGAACGATGCACCAGCAGGCTGTAGGGAGTGTGACACAGAGCAGTATAGGAGAGTATGAAAGGTAATTTTTAGAGCATTGAACATTTATCTTCTCAAAGATGGATCCTATTGTTATTGGAAATATTGAATAGTCAGTTATACATTAATGTGCCAATACTCAATGAATTTTAAACCCCTACCATGCTCTTTAACATCTGTCATGAAGAAGTATGTGTCAACCATTATCAAATAATTTTACAATCCTGTGGTATGTACCGTTCACATTTTATGAACCTGTCAATTATTTCAAATTTGTAGAAGATAAGAAATATATTCTCAGTCTGAAAATAACTAGAATTGAGGTGATTTACAGTAAAACAGCCTGTAGGACATCATTAAAGGGATCCCGTAACTTTGTCTCAGATTCTGAAATAAAATCCTGGATTTAGCTCATGCTGCAATGATAATTATAACCTTTAGGTCAGCTAGTCAGGAGCCCCATGACTTTTGCAAGCCGATCGCCTGTCTGATTATCAATATATTTATGATTGGAATTACAAATTTTGCCATATGGTTTTCATAACACTACTACAGTCTATTGGGGAAAACAAGTACCGGTATGGTAAAACCGGTCACTCAAAGATTTTTACTTTTTTGAGGCACTTCTTGATCTTTTTTAAGCGCGATTTTTGTAGGGCTTCAATATTACACCATATCACAGACACTGACAACACGTAGGGCCATGCATCTCACATTTAACATTGTTAAACGATCCACGGTATCAACTTTTCCTGCTGATACAAAATTGTCCTTGTATATGTCATTAGCTTGGCTTTTTAGTTATGTTGCCAAACCACATAACGTAGGACTTTGACATGATTACTGCCAAATTTACAACATTATACTGTGATATTAAAGGTAGTGTATCCCTTTCGCAGCCAACATCAAATTCTGTAGAACTTTGCAGGAATTATGAATATGTCACGTACGGTATGTCCTATCTGTGAAATTTAAACGTTAGCAGTGTCCTAGTATTCAAATTATGCAAGGAAACCTGTTTACTTTCTAGACTTCACTGTCAGACGCTATTGAGTGACTGACTGACTTCTTTTTTTTCTTTGGTAATAACATACATAAAATGAGCTGTAAACGGTACATGAACATTTGTCTACATCTATATAACGTCCCACTACTTGTAATGGCCAAAAGTAAACTAAAAGAATCTTTGCGCAGCACAAAACATAGGACCATTCGTTAAATTGATTGAATAAACGACCGCGATTGCTAAACTCGATTCGACAACTAACAGTCATTATTTTCCCACAAAAAGACATTTTCAAGCCTTTTGTTTTGAGGGAATTTCTAAATTAGTATTATCTTTCAGATGCCGGTGGATTAACCGTTTCATTTTTCAGCCCGCTAATAATAGGACATACCAGTAGTACTTTGCATAAGTACCAGGTTTTTCCCCTCAAGTAGTTGCTTTCAAATCCTTCACTATTTCCTTGTTTCAATTGTATGATTGATTAACTTGTTTGATTTTGATAACTCACATCTTCCATCAACCAAACCTGCGCTATCTAAGGCTTATTATTCCAGAGGTTAGTTTTATCATGGACCCTATCACTAGCAGTAAGAATTGGTTTCATGTTTAGACCTACTCTAGCATCATCCGAGTATGTTTGAAAATAATTTTAGAATCTTGTGCACGTACCGCACGTCCTGTTTCTATATTGACTAATCCAATATACATGTACATGTACATCATTGATTATCTTCTCACTGAATTGTATAGCAATGATTTGATGAAGAAGACTGATATGTGATGGGGGGGGGGGGGCGGAGGGGCTGAAACGCCCTATACCTATACCTCCCTTTTGTTTTGAAAAGAGGCCAGCAGCACTTTCAAAGTGTCGTTCCTGGGCAAGATTTCTATCCAGAAATTCCCCTTTTAGAGAATGCTAATTCTATCCAAATAAAAGCATACATGTGAACCTGCCAACCATTCTTATGTTGGAGGAATGATTCCAATATAGGGGGGGGGGGGGGGGCTTTAAAACTAATTTTATGAACCTTAGATTCCTTTCTTTCTTCTGGAAACTTCTACAAAAATGCATAGCTTTATCCTTATTGTACACTTATTTGTGAAAGGTTGGCTGGTATACATGAGGTACATAAAATACATAAATGTAGTTTACTAGCAACTATGTATTTGCAGCTTCTTCAGACATGATTGTACATGTGCCTTTAAGTCATAAGAAACTGATAATGATCTTACAAACGACCCAGTCTCTCTCCCTTCCGGAAACACTAACTTCCTGTGCATAGACACCAAATCATTTTTTTTCCCCTTTAAGTTTTGGACTTCCATTTTATATGATAAAGTTTTCAAACAAGGAAAGAGGAAGGAAATAGTCCTTCAATAAAATAATGAAGGGTATGGATAATGGAACCATGAGGGAACCATCATTGTGTTGTAATTTGAGACCATGTGATGAAGTGTGAGAAAATATTGGAGGCTTCCAATAATCAAATATACCATGCATTGAGAGGCAGCTCTGGTTGAAATTTTGAACTCTCTGAGGTGACTGGCATAGCGCTATTTTCTGAGGGAAACAATCCTAGTCCTTCAATAAAATAATGAAGGGTATGGATAATGGAACCATGAGGGAACCATCATTGTGTTGTAATTTGAGACCATGTGATGAAGTGTGAGAAAATATTGGAGGCTTCCAATAATCAAATATACCATGCATTGAGAGGCAGCTCTGGTTGAAATTTTGAACTCTCTGAGGTGACTGGCATAGCGCTATTTTCTGAGGGAAACAATCCTAGTCCTTCAATAAAATAATGAAGGGTATGGATAATGGAACCATGAGGGAACCATCATTGTGTTGTAATTTGAGACCATGTGATGAAGTGTGAGAAAATATTGGAGGCTTCCAATAATCAAATATACCATGCATTGAGAGGCAGCTCTGGTTGAAATTTTGAACTCTCTGAGGTGACTGGCATAGCGCTATTTTCTGAGGGAAACAATCCTGAAGAAAATTGTAGCTATGCTTGTCACAGTGCATGGCTTATTTGATTTATATCCTTCATTAACACAGGGGAAAAAAATATAACTGAAGGGGAAAACAAGTTATAAAGCTGAAAATAATATTAATTAAATCACCAGTTTTATCCAAACTAATGACATGAATAACAAGAAATTTCAAAAATTGGGGGGGGCTAATTCGTCAACAATATTTTCATTACTCAGCCACATTAGCGCATTGTAGGCCAATATATACGGTGCGCATATATGTTTGCGTGTGGTGTCTGACGTCAAATGGGGTTATGGGAAGAAATATTTTACATCACATGAGCTATCCCTGACCATTTTCTGCATGGGAATTCTTTCACATATATCAAGGGTTTGTTTCCCATCGAATATATACAGGCATTTGAATAATCTTTGTATCGATCTGTTAAGGGACCTTATTATTGAATTGAAACTGATTGTTCTTGGCACACAAATATATGATATCCACATGTGATCAAGTACATAGTTATTGCCAAAGTATATAAAATCCTGTCCCAAATCACACTCTAATCATTGATTTATTTTCTTTACATTCAATGTATCGATCATCGTTTATTTCTACGGCTTTATAATGTTTGTTTCTAGTGCATGCAAAATCGCTTGAAAAATATATTTACTCACCAACTCATATCAAGGTAAAAGGTAAAAGACACCCCAGAATAATGAATGGGGAGAAAAAAAGTTGAAAAGAAACAAAATAAGATAAAAATATGTTATAAATGCCACATCTGTGTAAGTGCTATTTCACTCAATAAAATGATTGGAATGATAGAAACAAACATGACTGTGGAGTTAAAAAAACAGAGCTGTTGCCAGCTACATGTAGGACAAACAAGATAGATGCCTGTTTCAGTTGCTTTGTTGAGGCTCTTGAACCTTAATTCCCACTGATCTTTATCGTTATCCCCCCCCCCCCCCCCCCCCCCCCACTCCCTCCAGGTTACACACAAGTCAGCAGTGCCAGATAGGGCGTTCTTCTTGCACAGGTAACCTGACCGACACACTGGTCACTCAGCTGACCTCTATGGGGTTCAAGGTCTCGACCTCCATGTACAATGTCCTTCTCTCCTACCCGGACATGACCCAGAGGAGCAGCATACGCTCCATGGACTCCCAGGGGAATACCCTTCAGATGGTTCAGCTCTACGGAGGTCAACAGGATGCAGGGCCAGACTATAATATTGCTCCACAGAGGCCTGCACAGTCGTCCTCTGGTGATCAGGTGTCAGTAGGGGATCAGGTGGCCTTTGGTGATCAAGGAGCTGTCCTTGTTGGAACCAGCGGGGATTCAATGGTGCTGACCAATGGAGGGTCTCAAGCCATGCCTGTGTACACACCCTATACAGCCTCAGGGACAGCTCAGGTAAATCTTTCATGAGCTATACCATAAAGTCTGCTGTATTGAATTTTGTAAATATATTACATATCATTATATTGTACACAGGGGGGAGGGGGGGGGGGGTGTACGCCATTTAATGTGATTGCAAAATAGAGAGGTAGAGAGAGGAGATATAGAGACAGAGAGAGAAAGAGAGAGGGGAGGAAGAAAGGGAGAGAGAGAGCAAGACAGAAAATAAAAGGGACAACCCCCCCCCCCCCCCCTACTCCCTGGCATATATCAGGAGTCAGAGGTAGAAAAGAAGTGAGATAATAATAATTAAAGAAAGGACCCACACTTGGCCATCACTTATAGCAGTGATCTACATGTACCTTCCTCGGATCCTTATTTGTGTCTTAAATTGAGAATTTCTAATTTTTCTCAGAACGTCTTGTCTTTATTGTGCAGTCACAGTGGTGGGATACAAACCCACACCATCAACTTTAATAAGGTTTAAGTGTACTTAAATTTATTTGACTATTATCCTAATTATGCACTCTTTGAAATTCCCTGTTTTCTTTAGCAAATAACTCATTTGAATCTGATTTCTACTTTTGTAGGGGGACCTTGTCTATCTGAATTTTGGCAGAGAAGCAGACTTTGAAGCTCTGACAGATCTTGGTGTTGCTATGTCAGGGAAGATTGGCCTTGCTAGACAGGGACAGAGTAGTGCTACGGATCAGGTAACTGGGTCATTCCATAAAGTCGGGGCAAAAAATATGATGGTGTCCATGTAACATCTGTATGAGATCATCGACACATGGAAGATGAAATTATCTGTTGAACATTTTTATGCAATGAATATATAGTACTGCCCTGCCAGAATCGTTCTTATTTCAGTTGCTTTTCTTCAAAGTCTTTGCTTAATTCACATTTCTCTTTTTACCAGCGTTACATGGACACCATATTCATATAATATTACAAAAACTTTGAGTCCGTAATATTGATTCACCATGAAGCTTGAGTACTTCTGAAGACATAGTTTCTCGCTTCTGGTATGTCACACAAATTGCCCCAACTCCAACATATAAGACAGAATGTGGCAAAAGTATAGCAACACTTTCCAAAACAATTGAAATTGACTGTTCATTGCTTTATACATGCACTTGCATAGAAGTTATGTGATTAAGGTATTAACATCAAAGAATATGTTCTTCTTAGAACTATCATTTAACTCTTTCCCTGCTCTGATCAAGTGAATTGGAACATGGACAGAGTAGCGCATTGGATCAGGTCATTCATAAGGCGAATTATCAACACTTTATGAATTGACTGTTGATGTAGGCATGCACTTTCATCATTTTTTATTATTTGTAGGCTAAAGTTGCTGCAAGTCATGGGATTTCTGGACTTATTCTCTACCCTGACCCTATTGACATGACCTCTGACATGCCAATGACCTCTGTGATGACCCCTGACATGTCTGGTATGAGTGGTGACCCACTGACCCCTGGATGTCCAGCTGTAGGTCAGTGTTTTAAAAGTATTGTATAATGAAAATCAACCTGATTAATTCTCATCCTGATATACAATGTATGTACTTAGGCTGGGGATGCGCGATTACATCTATATGTTATGGAAATATGTGTTACGTGCATGTGCAACATTATAAACCCAAATAGATTCATATTCAACAGGATGAAATGCAGACATACATGTACATTTCCCCATAGTAATTTCAAGGGCAGTAGTTATACCTGTATATTTAATCTTATATTTTTATCCCCCCCCCCTCTCCCAGCAGTGGCCACAAGGCCAATTAGGGTGTAAAATCAATATATTTCACTTGAGAAAACTATGATGCCAATGATTGTTTTTGAAAAGTTTTTCAGAATCTTTTTTGCTCATGTTGCTCATGTTTATCTTTGAAACTTTGTGATATTAGTCAAGAGGTGTATAAAACTTGGGACCACATCAGACAAGTATATACCGGTACTATAAAAAAGGAGCCACTAGATACTTATAATAAACTTTTTCTAAAATTTGAATTATACCCTATGCATATGGGACAATGCACTTATAGTCACCTGTTGCTATTTCCCCTCACTTTAGATGGAATTTTCAGAGCTTCCATGAACTCTGTCGACCTTCCCAGCATTCCCATACAACCTGTGTCCATGGCAACAGCAGCCATGTTGTTGAGTAACCTGACTGGTATACCTGCTGATGGTTCCTGGGTTGGAGGCCTCAATGTGACCTATCATATAGGTCTATCAGGAGAGAGTAAGGCAGTTATTTTAAAGTTTCAACTTTCATTTATTTCTCCTCAATAGATTAACAGATGAAAAATACATGTAGAAACAGACGAACGTATGACAATACATATAAATTATCAAAAGTGAGAAAGACAGTGGCCAAAAAGGAAAGAGGCCTTGTAAAAGGCCAACCCGTCAAGAAAACAAGATGTAATACTTATGTAACATAAAAACACATAAAAAAGGAACACAAGATAAGATAAGAAATGAGGTACTAAACATAATAAACAAACTAACAAAAGAGCCTAATATTGAATCTAATATGATACTGGGTAATAACAATATTTTATATTTCATTCTAAAAAAAGATACAGAAGAGCTATTCTTTTAAAGTCTTAATGTGACGTATAGTCCTCACAGGAGAAATTAACATGGCTATAACAGTGGGAAGAAATTCCTTGGTTGTTTGCATGAGCACATTGTGGAAACTTGGCTAAAGGAGACATATTGTCATTGATCTCTTTCAGTTTGTAGTAATATAGAGTTAGGAACTAAAGTTGGGTTTTACTATGCACTTTTGTCATCACTGCCATCATCATCATCATCACCATTTTCATCACCATCATCATCATTATCATCATCATCATCACCATCGTCATCATCATCAGCGTCATCATCATCATTTTAACCCTCATCATCATCATCATCATCATCATTAACATCATCATCATCATCATCATCATCATCATCACCAACACCATCACGATCATCACCATCATCATCATCCGCATCATCATCACCATCATTATCTTCATCATCATCATCATCATCATCATCAACACCATCACCATCATCATCATCATCATCATCAACACCATTACCATCAGCAACAACCATTCTCATCATTGTTGTCATCATCATCATCACTACTTCTGTTATTGTTGTTATTATTTTGTTATCTTGTGTTGGTTTTCATCTTTTCCAGGCAGACAGCCATGGTTTGTAGAGTTAGATGTTCACAATGACGTCATTCAGAAGCCTATCTACGATGTAGTAGCAACCATAGAGGGCTCACAGTATCCTGGTAAGTCTACATTTCTATATTAATTAATCTACATTTGCCACACCCAACACAGGAGAGGTGTGTACTGCATGGTGGAAAGAAATTCTTTGAATGATTGAGAGCCTTATGGCAGCAAGACTGGAGTCGGTATAATAATCAAAAGCTCTTTGGAAGTACGTCCTCTAAATGTATTATACAACTGTCATGTATGTGCTGTAAAAGAATAGAATGTCATTATTTGTATAAAAACAATAAAAAAAACATTGAGGTACGATTATTGTTGTAATTGTTCATCACATTCAATAACTCTGTTTTATGGTTTATTTATGTGTATTCATTTGCTCATACATTTATGTACATTCTTGTATCCATAATAGATAACCATTATTGGCCGAAATAACTCAGGCCAGGTTCTATGGAAGTGCATTTTACACCTGCATTTCAAAATCACTTCATATCAAATTACTCACAATTCTGATATACTTTTTAATGTTTTTTTCAGTGATATAAGCAATAAAATGTGATTTAAGATGTCCAAAAAGATGAGATAATAGCTCTGTATATAATTGACCAAATCTCCCTGTCCTCCTATTAGTTGCCTGTTCAAACAAGTTAAATGTATTAAGCGTTCCTGTAAGTTAAGCTCAAAATCTTTGTTCTATCTTCTTTCTTCTTTTTAATCAGATGAGTATGTTTTGCTTGGAGGTCACTACTCCAGCATGATGACCTCGATGGTGACCCCAGGGTCATCATCAGCGGTGATGGAGTCAGCTCGGGTCATCAGTGAAATGATGGAGAGTGGATGGATGCCTAGACGTACCATCATGGTCGGTCTTTGGGAGGGGTCAGAGTTCGGCCAAGTAGGATCAACAGAGTGGGTGGAGGTAGGTTTCCCATCACAGGCATTTTAAACTTTCAAGAATCTTGCTTTTTTTCTTTTTTTCCCCTCATGTTTTTTCGCCTCTACTTGGAACTGGTGGGGGGAGGGGTGACATACTTGGCTATTAAAAATACAGATGCAGATTCTCGTACAGTGTCCAATAGTTATAGACAAACAAAAAGAGTACTTTGTTATTAATTCAGAATAGGTGCAATATTGTTAAAGAATGTCTTCATCTCCCCACCCCACAGAAAAAGAAAAATAATGACATGATTATGGTTAATTTGTATTACAGGAGAATAGATTGATTCTGAGGGATAGAGCTGTAGCTTATATTGATCTAGCTGGAGGAGGGAGTGGTACCGTACTCAACACACAGACATCACCCATGCTGAGAGGAGTTATCATGGAGTCTGCTGAACAGGTAGAAAAGTATAGTAATGAAAATGACGCTGATGATGGTACCCATGGTGATCGATGATGATGATGACGATGGTAGCCATGGTGATGATGGTGATGGCGATAGTAGCCTTGGTGACAATGGTGGTGATGGTGATGGTAGCCATGGTGATGATAATGATGGTAGCCTTGGTAATGATGGTGATGAAAATAGTAGCCATGGGGAGGATGGGGATGATGATGATGATAACCATGATAACGTTATTATTGGCATTAGGGATGGTGGTTCTTGGGATGGTGATAGTGAATGCAGAGAGATGTTCGTGTTGGTTCTGGTGATATAGGTGGCGATGGTAGTAAGGATGATGGGGATGATTTATGGTGATAGTTCTGATAGCGATGGTTTTTAGTTGGGAAGGTAGTGATGAAATAATTCTGATGTTTATGATTGTTGTCATGATTTCATTGTGAGGCTGATGATGATAACTATAACCATTGTGGTGATGGCGATGCCAGTAGTAATAGTAGAGGCTATGATTATCATTATTACCGTATTTTTTGTTTCTTTGCAGATTGGCATATCATCCATGGTAAACCTTGATGCATTGAGAGGGTCTGGTGACTATGTCCCCTTCTCACACACAGTGGGTATCCCCTCAGCAAGTATTGAGATCATGAGTAGCCAGGATATTGACAGCCCTGTAAGTAGTATGGTTAGCAGGCCTGATAATTACCTGATTTAAATAATTTTCCTGATTTTTGTTTCTTCTTCTTCCCGATTTTTTAATTCTAATTTTGTTTTTTACCTGATGTTTTTTTCTTCCTGATTTTATCCATATTTTCCTGAATTTTCTCTATTCTTCCCTATTTTTTCCTAATTCTCTTACTCAAAGGGGGGGGGGGGGGGATGTTGTTATATGCCTCTCATTTTTTACTTGAGGGGGGCATGGTTGAGGGGGGGGGAACAAATTTTTGGTGCTCACTATCACCCCTGGGTTAGAACTTATGAGGGATTGATAGCCCTGTGAATAGAATGGTTAGAGCTTACGAGGGATGTAGGGCTTGAAAGTTAAATATCCCACTGGCTATGAGAACCAGATGGTCCCCGCACTTAAGACTATTGGAATGAAATAATTCAGTAGTCAACAGGTTAAAGGTGCCACCAAATATTTACAAACAGTAATAACATTTTCTATGCCTTTTACACATAATGGTAAATTAGAGGGAAGCAATTTGGAAATTATTTATTGTTATACTTATTATCCGTGTTGATTCATTGGTCTATTGTCAAACGTTTGGGATTTATTATTTTTGCCATAAAAATTATTTTCTTCCTGTCAATCAGACATTTCCAACTGCCATTGGTGATTTGATCAAGAGTGTATCACCAATGCATTTAGGCACCCAAGTGGTCCAATCCCTTTCCTCTTGGCATTGTTCTCTTCAGTCGTCTCTCTCTCTTGTTCTATAATTGGTATGACAACATTAGAAGAGTAGCATGGAAGAGAGACTTAGGAGGCTTTCCGTTTATACTTATGTAATTTCATATCTGTTGTCCGATTTTGTTTTTCCCTTTCACTCTTCCATTTGAATACTCTGATGAGTGGAAGATGACAAGGTTTTAAAAGTTTGTCTCTCTTTAACGCTCTGTTATTTGTTCTATACTTGATGAACCAACACTTAACTGCCTTTGCTACGATTGCGCCAGGCCCTATTTTGTGAGGGGTTTAGGGTTAGCATTGGCATTGCAATTGAATTAGGGGTTAGATTTAGGATTAGGGTTAGGTGTCAAGTCCAGAGTTGAAGTTAAGGATTTATTTATTGTAAGACATTGACGCAGACCAATTATCAGAGAAGCAGGTGTCATAAATAACGATATAGTTACGATTCTTATATCATTTTATAATGATGATAATCTTTATATTATTCAGACGTTACCAACTGCCAGCGGTGTGATAATGGGCGTATCATCGTCGCAGCTCGGCACTCAAGTGATACTCTCTTTAGCTGATGATGAGCTGTTGGGTCTAGATGCTGGTGCAATGGCAGACACGGTCATGGCCCATGTAGATAACATTGGAGCTTTTCTTAGCAGTAGAATGTCATCAGAGGAAACAATGTCTTCAGATGACATGATGAGTGAGTCTATATCAACCCTTTCAACCTATTTCATTTGTGAACTAGATGGAATTCGACTGCGCGCAGTCGAAAATGATGCCTCCGTCATAGAGCAATTTTACAAAACAAAACAGAACACATTTTTCGAATTCAAGTTCAATTGTAATCCATTAACAGGTTCTCAGAATATCGTGATTACAAGCAATTTCTCATATACATATATGACCCTTTGATCTTTGACCTCATGACCCTAAAATCTACTCAGTTCATTGGCTCTGCAAGATGTCCTGAGTTAAATAGTAATCCATCTGTCAGTTCTAATGAAAATGTGTTCACAAGCTATTTCTGCATACATAATGAGCCCATGACCTTTGACCTTTGACCTTATGAACCAAGAATCTACTCAGTTCATTGGCTCTGCAAGTAACATACATGACCTAATTTTGGCAGCAATCGATCAATCGGTTCTTGAGAACGCGATCACGAGCTGTTTTTGCATACATAATGTGCGTTGTGGCCTTTGACCTTTGACCTCGTGACCCCAAAATCTAATCAGTTCATCTGCTCTGCAAGTAACATACATGACCTAAGTTTAGCAGCAATCGATCAATCGGTTCTTGAGATAACGCAATCACGAGCTGTTTTTGCATACATAATGTGCGCTGTGGCCTTTGACCTTTGACCTCATGACACCAAAATCTAATCACTTCATCGGTTCTGCAAGTAACATACATGACCTAAGTTTGGCAGCAATCCATCACTTGGTTCTTGAGATAACGCGATCACAAGCTGTTTTTGCATACATAATGAGCCCTGTGATCTTTGACCTTTAACCTCATGACCCCAAAATCTAATCAGTTCATCGGTTCTGCAAGTAACATACATGACCTAAGTTTGGCAGCAATCCATCACTTGGTTCTTCAGATAACGCGATCACAAGCTGTTTTTGCATACATAATGAGCCCTGTGACCTTTGACCTTTAACCTCATGACCCCAAAATCTAATCAGTTCTTTGACTCTGCAAGATACATACATGACCAAAGTTTGGCAGGAATCCATCAATCGGTTCTTCAGATAACGCGATCACAATCTGTTTTTGCATACATAATGAGCCCTGTGACCTTTGACCTTTGACCTCGTAACCCCAAAATCTAATCAGTTCATTGACTCTGCAAGATACATACATGACCAAAGTTTGGCAGGAATCCATCAATCGGTTCTTCAGATAACGCGATCACGAGCTGTTTTTGCATACATAATGAGCCCTGTGACCTTTGACCTTTGACCTCGTAACCCCAAAATCTAATCAGTTCATCGGCTCTGCAAGATACATACATGACCAAAGTTTGGCAGGAATCCATCAATCGGTTCTTCAGAAAACGCGATCACGAGAACGGGACGTACGTACGTACAGACGTTCGTACGTACAGACGGACGGACGGACGGACGGACGGACGGACAACCCGAAAACATAATGCCTCCGGCTACTTCGTAACGGAGGCATGAAAATGTATATATTGTTATGAATATCTGTCTTTGGATGACATTGACATTTCAAATGGGGGCCTGCTAGGTTTCGTATAATGGTAAGATATTGTTCAAATTCATTTTCTCTGTTATTTTCCTTAAAGCCTATCTGCACTAGTTTGGCCAGGAGGGATTAGACCACCCTGCTGGTCACTG
Source organism: Strongylocentrotus droebachiensis (assembly GCA_035222895.1). Lineage (NCBI taxonomy): Eukaryota > Metazoa > Echinodermata > Echinoidea > Camarodonta > Strongylocentrotidae > Strongylocentrotus > Strongylocentrotus droebachiensis. Next base: position 9,505 of record JAVYIG010016430.1, on the reverse strand, counting down.
AAAGGTGGTTACATCTCAACTCAGCCCTCAATTAACATAAGAAAAAGAGGATCACGAGGGAGCAAGTAGCTACAAGTAGTGCAGTTGGGCTTTAATTTAAGGTGATTTTCTATACACCTACTATATTGTAAACACTCATTACTGAACACTGTTCAATTGAGTCTGTATTGGCAGTTATGATTAATGTTCCATTGCTTATACATGTAGATCTCAAGGTAAACACAGAAAAGGTTCTTTGTACATGGAGGTAGACAGTCTTTCTGTACAGGTTGCAATTGCTTAAGCCTTTTTTTACTGTATCACGAATACATGATATGTCTCTGTTTTTATTTGACAGCCATGTTGAGGTCTGCAGCCACTGGTTTCATGACGGCTGTACAGGGTCTGGAGGAGGTGATTGGATCAGACTCCATTGTAGACTCACCCATTACCATGACGATGGTCAACAGTCGTCTCATGTATATGGAGCGTTCATTCATTGATAACGGCTTAGGGGGCTCCATGGGGTGAGTAAAAAATCTTCTCATTTTTACCATCTCTTTTGATGCTGTATCCGTAGACTTCCCAAACTAATCCATTCCAGAGTATTTGCCTCTTTTGCTAGCAATTTCAAAGCACCCCACAATTTCTCCACAAAGTAGTATTATTTCTGTTAATAGTATTGAAATCATTCTTCTCATAAACCATACTCGTTAGATAAAAAATCATTATATTAACAGTTGATTTATATAATTAAATAATAAATACAGCATTTGTTATGCGCCATCGATCGAGTAAACTATTCTGAGGCGCTGCAGGAAAGAATTAAAATGAATTACATAGAGGAATGAGAACAAATCCACTTAGATGTACATTCAACATATAATAACTAAAATAACATGCGAACATAAACTGGTTGTGGGTTTTCCTCTGGATGGAAATTATTATGAGATATGATCCCTGAGCTCTTGTTGTTGAAGGTGAGAGGTTTATTATTTAAAAATGAGTTGTTGATTATTACAGAGCATGTCTAGATGGCTATGTTCTCAATTGTACATAACATGTACATTGATGATTGCCTTATGGTCAGGTTTTTTAAACAGAAACTGAATTCCAATCAAGGACCCAACTCTATACTTACATCTAATATAACTTTTAATCGTAAAACTCAATCTAAAATGCAATGGGTGCTGTAATAGAATGAAAACACTTCATTTGCTCTGCCGGGATCAAAACCTTGCATGGCCTGTCACATCATTTGGCCAGTTTACGGTATTATACAACAGTAGACAGTGGCAGTTCATGTAAACCAAAAAAGGGAACAAATCAAAACAACAATAACATAAACATCCTTGGGCAATTAATGCTGGGGCAAATGTTAGATCACCATCTTCTTGAAGTTTGCTCAAATTTCTAAACTTTCTAATCCATGTAGGAGTGTACTTTATGGAGCTGGAGGCACAGATACATTCTCTGCGGTATCTCAAATGATGAGGAATAACACTGGTAGCGTTTCCATGGAGATGGTCCAACAAACCTTGTCCAGACTTCAATGCACCATCCAATCAGCGACGCAGTCTGTAGGAATGTCATTTTCATGACACCCTTTAACTTGAGGAAACCTCAAAGATAATTTGAGTGCCCCAGTTGATGTAGGTACTGTATAACTCAAAACATTTGCTGATGGTCCAGATTCGCTAAAGTTGTATGCAGCGAAAAATTTAAAATCCTCAGAGCCACGTCCAGAACTTTCATCCGAATTGGCTATCAGAAGTCTACATGTCAATGTTGATTTGAAATGCCTGATTAGATCTTTATGTAGGTAATGTACAACCAGAAATGTCCAGGTGTATGAAACCTTTGCGAAACTTGCTAATGGTCAAAATTCAGCAAAGTTTTATGTAGTGAAGTGTTTGAAAACAATACAACATTGATTTTTTTGTGTGTGCTAATAGTGAAATTATGGCCATCATAAGCAAGTGCAGAAGTATCAGGTCAGTGTTGGCTGCAGTCATGTTGATATTTTTGACAAGCACCAGAGTTGTTATGTAATAATGTTGTAGGATATAATTATTTTTATATTGTACAGACCGCCTTGAGCAGTCTCTTAGAATGGATTGCTTTATAAGTTGACATTATTATTACTCTTACAATGAATATTGCAATCACATTGATACTTCATATTGAATGTAATAATGATAACAATATGTCTTGTTTACCCAGTGCAGCCTCATCAGTATTGTTACTGTTCTCCAATCATATTATTAACCCGGCTTTAGAGCTTAAATGAAAAGGCGCTCAAGCATTCAAGGAATTTCTTCCTACCGGGTAACCATTTACCTCACCTGTAATTAGATCGATTCACTTCTTCTGTGATACTTTTACATTCCAGTTTCGAACATTTTCTTGTACAAATATGTGATTGTGTTCTTTGGTCATTCTATGGGCACAAGAATGCTATATAATGTAATCCCATGCTAAATGTTATGTCTTCCTTCTTTCTTTGTTTATAATTTACATTACTATGTATTGTGGTTTGATGAAATGTAAATCACTGGTTGGCTGAATCCCCTATTGCTGTTGGTGTTTCTAACTATCTTTTTTTTTACAATGAAAGTATGTCTTTCTGTTTGAAATTCAAAATGGGTTCAGGAATTTTGAAGTTATGTATTATGAAGCTATTTTGTACTACAGTATATGAAACAATTCCAAAAGGCACATTTTATGAAAAAATCAGTTTCTCCAGCCATATTTTTGGAAATAAGTTTGTATTTCTGGTGGCCCCATATAGGGTAAGGAAAATATGATAATAAAAGCAATGATTCTACAACTTTTAAATGCATGAATTTATTTATGTGCCTTTATTAATTTCTATGTTCATTTCAGTTATTTAATTGAATACATGTTGAGATGTAACCTTTTCCACTTATTTATTTTTCATTCTATCATGACTCTTATGATTTTATTGATTTATTTTATATTAATAATTACATTCTATCATGTCTTTTATTGTGATAGACTTGTTTTATAGAAATATTTACGTACTATGCACCTCAATCTATTAAATATTTATGCAATTATAGACCTGTGAACTATTATACTGTATAATTTCTGTATGTTTTAAAAGATCTAGACTGCTTTTATTTTGCATATTACTACTTTTTTCAATTTTTATCGGACAATCAAATTACAATTCATTATACACTTCATGGCATTCTTCTATCATGTCACTATTTTACTATCACAATATATGAGCTGTACAGTTTTATACTTATTGTTGTCAAAAAGTATGTTTCTTGAATCTTGTCAATTTATTTATTTTATATATTTATTTATTTTAAAGGTATATCGATAATCATTTGCGGGCAGATGGTCGAAATTACAGATTTGTTGACAAACATAATAGATAAAGATGCATGAATGAGTAATGATACATTAATATCGGTGAAAATGCAACATTATTGGCATATGAAATAATCCACGGCATCAATAAAGGTTTATCATCATGATTAATATCAGGATATCAGGCATAGCAACAGGTTGTGACAAATTCTAGTAAAAATACGAGAATCATTAGTATAACAACAATAATGCATAACATTTTTATATGAATTTACCGCACCAATTGAAAGAAGATCTGAAGAGGGGTGAAGGGAAAAGAGAGAGAGGGGGGTGGGGGGGGGGGGGGAGGGGGAGAGAGAAAGAGAGAGAAAGATAGAAAGAAAGGAATAAGGAAAGGAAGAGGACAAGAGCGAAAGAGAGAGGGTTAGAGAAGTGGTTAGTACATTTGCATTGATTGTCACACTGATTGTCGTGATATTACTATTCTGTGAAAATGCAATGTTATTGATACATTAATTTGGACGACGCATTATGGACAGTCATATAATTATACCTCTAGCATCAATAACAGGCATGATAAAAATAAAAGAAGAGTGGATCGATTGCTTTCTTGTTTGTAGCCGTAGATGGCGCTAGAGCGTATACAACAGAACGAGTTGAGACCTTTGGTTCCATGGTACACAATAACAAGAACAAACTTCATCTCTTTTATGCATTTTACTTATAAATCAATGTTTAAAAAACCTGTACATTTTGAGGGGGGGCATGGGGGGTGGGGGGGGGGGGGAGAAGAGAGTATCAGAACATGATATTTGGGTCTTAAGAACTCGACCTATTTACTGTCACAGTGGTCGATGAAGATAGCTGAGCTTCTAATTCAATTCGATTTCAATGTTCAGTTTAAGTGGAGGATCGAATGCTACACTTCACCTGATTAATAACAGCAAGATGAGGTCAAAGGTCAACATCGCAGATAGAGCTAGATGATGATTAGAAGAGAAGTTCACTGGTATCTGCAAGAATGGCTCGAAATTTGGGAGAGAGGGGAGGAAGAGAGAGAGAGAGAAAGAAAGATAGAGAGACAGGGGGAATGAGTGTGAGCGAGAGAGAGAAAAAAAGGGGGGCAAGTGAGTGTGTGTGTGTGCGTGTGTGTGTGTGTGTGTGTGCGTGCGTGTGTGCGTGTGTGTGTGTGTGTGTGAGAGAGAGAGAGAGAGAGAGAGAGAGAGAGAGAGAGAGAGAGGGGGGAGGGGGGATGTAAGAACAGTCCATTTAGATATACCGTCCTTCATATAGTGTGGTTTAGTTACAAAATGTATTAGTTGGTACTTGATAGAGTCTTCTTTATTTTCTTCTGGGATCCAGCAGGGTGTGAACGCTTTGTTTAATTATTATATAAATTAACGCCTTTACGGCACTAAGGAGATATTCTGGCGGGTCGCTTTACCGTGAAATATGTCGCGTCTGACCTGGCAGACTGCTATTTGTGAAGACATCCTTCTATCATCCTTTGAATCCCTCTCTGGTATAAAGGAGCTTCATCTGTCACTCGCCAGTCATCGGTTAGCTATCCAGTCATTGATACATGTTTGTCGAAGGCTCAGGGATGGGTTATCCTCTATGCACCATGGCAGAGAGGGCGGGAGGCACAGAGAGTGCGTAAGACTTCTCAATCAGCACCAGAACTTTGGGTATTACAACAAGTGCCATTAGTGAAAGTGAGCTAGCCGTTTAAGCTCTTCGTCGATGAGCTGGCGTCACTTTAGATTGATGGTGCATGAAGAGGGGAAGGGAAAGGTCGGGTGGGGGCAGACAGAACATGGAAGATGGGCGGGTGGTTACGGTGAAAATCACTATCTCTTTTGCAGGCCCTATAGTTATGTGTTAGTTCAATGGTACTTTACTCTTTTTTTCAAAGGGGGGAATGCTGTTTCGATGAGCTGGCGTCAATTTAGATAGATTGTGCACGAGGGATAAGGGAGGCAGAATGAAGCTAAAAGTTCATTGGCGGGTGGTTACATTAAAGTGACTCATTAACATTGCCTCAGATTTTGAAACATCCTGGATTTAGCTCATGCTGCAATCATAATTATAAACCTTTAGGGCAATCAGGATCCCAATGAATTGTACGAGCCGATCGCCTGTCTGATTATCAAGATATTTATAATAGGTAAGCGAAATTTCATTTTCCCATTTGTTAACGGTTTTTATAACACTACAGTCTATTGGTGAAAATGAGTATGGTAAAACCGGTCACTCAAAGATATTTACTCTTTTGACGCAATTCTTGATTATTTTCAATATACCATTATCACAGACACCGATAACACGTAGGGCCATGCATCTCAGATTTAACATTGCTAAACGATGCCTTTAAGCATTTTAAAGACCCTTTGGAGGCCAAAATATATATAAATAAGTGGTATGGTATATTATTTAATAAAAGGTGAACATTCTGTTTAGGAACTCCCCCAACCCAACCCAAATCTGTGGAACTCTCTCCCATTATTTCTTCGCGAAATTGACACCGTGTACCACTTCAAAGCTTCGCTTAAGACTCACACCTTCCTTCAGACATTTAAATGCTAACTCTATTAAAGGAGCTCGCGCCTTTGAATGTTTATGTCGCCATACAAATGCTGTGAATCATCATCATCATCATTCTCCAGAAAAAACGACATAGAGCCTAAACACGATCAACTGACCTGTACGTGGAATAATCGAATGATATTTCAAATAGATGATCAATTTTATTTGCATGGCTAGGGGGGCGCGTTGTGGCGTCAAGGGTTACCGTGCTACCTGTGCACACTGTCAAGGGTTCTTCAACGAAAGCAATCTTGCCGATCGATTGTGTCTTTGAGATCGGTCTCGGGACTGATTTCCCTAAACGAAAGCATTGGGAATTTATCCGCGTTATCATGATATTGTATAATTATGATCAACGTCAAACCTTCACTTGACTTCTTCAAAAAAAGTCCATCCGAAAACGTACATAATTACCTTTACAATTCTTAATTTGTTGATTGACTATAGATGACTGCTGCTTTGTGGCGTTATTCAAATCAAACTATTATTAGTAGTAGCCTAGTAGTAGTAATAGCAATAGTAGCAGTAGTAGTATTGATATCAATATAATTTTATAATGGTTGAAATATTTGCAAAAGGGGAAAAAACTCCCTACACGAGATGGTTGGAGCAGACTTTCATTGTCATTTGGAAAGAGAGATAAATTGGATAAGGAGAGAGAGAGAGAGACAGAGACAGAGAGAGGGAGAGAGAGACAGAGAGAGAGACAGAGAGAGGGAGAGAGAGAGAGAGACAGAGAAAGGGAGAGAGACAGAGAGAGAGAGAGAGAGAGAGAGACAGAGAGAGGGAGGGAGACGGCAAATTATTTTAACATGTTTGATTGCGTTGCCATGTTTCAATGGGGCATCTCTTCTAATTTGGAGTCATTCGCAGGTGATATTATTACGTGTTTTATTTTTAGTATTATACCCGGATTCAATACTTAGTCTCCACAGGAATAATCTTCTTCAGATAAATTGGAAAATAAAAAGTTACATCGTTTTTTTCAGCGTTGACCTAGGTAAAATCAAATTTCGACAGGTTTCAAATCGAACTCTTGTGGTAAACAGTAAATATAACCTGTTGCATTAATCGGGGAACCCACTAGAATGCATTGATCCCATGATTGTTTTTTTCGTTCAAAGTGTCTGGGCTATATCTGAGGGATTCCCATGTAGCAATATAACAATTTTCAAATTTCTTTTTCGACGTCAGATGTGTCACGTTATATTCGGGAGATAAGAATATCAGGTTCCAACCTGCACACGATAAATCCGTGTTTCTTTGCGCCCCTCAAAGGAAAGAAAATCTTAGCATACTTGGCATTACTTGTATAAAATTAGGTCGGTACATAACAATTCTTCCACAGGTCTGGATAGGGTGTCTCAGCTCTTACAGGACTCAAACACCCTGGACAAAGTCGAACCTAGTCAATGCAACAGAATGATTGCTCTTTGTATGCTCTCCCTCGAAGAAAATGGTAACCTAGTCATCAACAGTCAACACGGCACTTGGAACCTATCGCTAACTTCGCAGCTGAATATAGCACTCAACGTGTTGAAGGAAAGCGACAGGTTTGTATTGCAAGGTATCAATACCATGTAGGTCCTGGGTTTAAGCGGGAACATTGAATAACACCTTTTTAAATTTGACTGCGCCATTAAAAAAATAAATGTTTACATGTAATGTTTGTAAACCATTAGCCTAGGTGTTATAGGCGACTGTGTGTGAGTTCGCGGAGTGATATTGGGCGTTGCGAAAGGGCCTCACATAGACGCAGAAGTGTGATCACTCAATGCCTAAGCTGTAATTGGTTCACTTTCAATGTTAGCATGGCTTAATTACTTTTTGAGATTAACTAGATTATGTCACGATTGTGTATAAATAGCCTACGTTAGAATAGCAAAGTTTTTTTCACTGAAAATCCATTAAGTTGAGAACTTGATTTATGAAGTCAATAAACAATAACAATAATAACAGTGCAGTCAAGGAATAAATGCTATCATGTACACATCTACCAGGGTCCATTACGCGTTGATTAATGTCTAGCCAAAGGACGTTCTTGCTGCGGCAGGGATTCGAACCCGTTACTTTGTGGTTCACAGTCTGGAGACTTGCCCACTAGAACGCAACACCTCTGATTACAACATTCCAAACCCGACCCCGATGTGACCCTTCTCGGTATTATAATCTCTCTTTATCCTGTGTCATGTTCAGTTGAATATCTCTGATGATCTGTGCTAGACCTTACTAAGCCAGGAAGAGAGAAGTGGCGAAGGATTAAGGAGGCATATGCACCAGTCGAAATGTGTCAATGAAACGCAATCGAACAAGGACATCAAGTGTTGCCAGGGTGGGTGGGTGTGTGGCGGAGGGGGGGGGGGGGTTCATATATCTTCTTTTCACGTCATATCTTCTTTTCCTTTTCCTTCTCTAATTTCCCTTTTATCACTATTTATCATTTAAGGGGACCGGTAACCCCCCCCCCCCCCCCCCCCCCACCCCCCCCCCCCCCCCCAGGCGCGTAGCCACGGGGGGGCACGGGGGGGCACGTGCCCCCCCTAAAATTTCCAGGATCGGTTGAAATTTTGTAGACCCCTTTTTTTGACCTCGATCGATTACATGTATGTGCCCCCCCAAACATCAAACTCTGGCTACGCGCCTGCCCCCCCCCCCCCCCGTGCCCCCGTATCTTCACCAGTCAACATAAGAGTTGATCTACGTTAGATGTGGACCAACCTAAAATGAGTATGAGGCTGCATGTAAACATGTTGAGTACACTCAGCTCCGCTTACATTCCAATAATATCACCGTAGGATCTGACTTCTAAGCCCTTATAGGACTGTGTCTATTCAGATTTCCAAACGCTTTATCCCATCCGTTACCCTTCATTTCGCTTAACATATAAGTTAGAAATCCAATTCTTTATTTTGTCTTGAGATCGTTAATTCCCTTGCAATTCCTCAACAAAATATTTACCACAATAATTTGCTGTTCCTTTTCCGTTTTTCCATTTCCGCATTTTGTCTCTCTCCAATGTTCTCCTCTACCGTATTTCCTGTGTGTGTGTGTGTGGGGGGGGGGGGGGTGCCCCTCCGTTTCACATCCGTTATAGCTACTACTCCATATCTGTTAGTTCTATTTCTATGTACTCTCACCAGCATTTCTCCCCTTTTCTGTCTTCGCCCTTCTCTTTCTCTCCCTCTCTCGCCACTCGAAACATTGTCCGCTCTCTTTCAATTAAATCCCCACGTTTCAAGTAGGATGAAATGAAAACGAATTTGATCTATGCTCTCATGACATTGAAGGCTTAATCTCGACTAGAAATTATGAGTACAATTTGATTATCCTCTTGTCGCCTTATTAAATTTCCGCTATCAGAACTCGACAGACGAAAATCCACTGTTTCCTGGAACCCACGAATTCCCGATAGATCACATGAAATTGAATTCCAAACATAAAATCCAATGTTCGGGACTGACACTGACATAATACAAACATGGCGGCCTTCTGATGGTAAAACCAGACTTGTAAGGACGAAATGCACGACCCACTCAACAAAAGCATGCACAGATTTTCTTTTTTGATTCGATGAAAAAAAACGACGGCACAAGATCTT
>JAVYIG010016429.1:0-31217 GCA_035222895.1 Strongylocentrotus droebachiensis | reverse complement strand
AAAACGGTACAGAGGCTGGACTATGCTCCAAGCCTCTCAGTTCTTTCAGCTCTTTCGTAGGGTTTTCTTCTTCGTTATCTTTTCTTCTACTTTTTCGCCTCCTTCTTATTTTGTTCTTCTTCTTTCTCTTCCGCATCTTTTCTTTTTTCTTCTCACTCCTATTCCCCTTCTTCTTCTTCTTCTTCTTCTTCTTCTTCATCTCTTTTTATTTAGATACTAAATTTTATGAGAAAAATACACAATTTATAAAAAGTAAATCTCTGTTGCATCAATTTCATATGAAATAATTTATCAGCCTAAATTGACGGTTATAATATTTGTCGGACATTATACTTTAGCGAAAAGATATCGACATGATAAAATGAAACTAAAGAAGAATCCAGAATGGGGGGGGGGGGGGGGGGGGGGGGTGAAAGGACAGACAAAATAGCATAATAATAAATAAATACAGTACAGACTATAAACGATGCGCCCAACTCTCTCTCTTTCTCCCTCTCTCTCTCTCTCTTTCTTTCTCTCTGTCTGTCTGTCTGTCTTTCTCTCCCTGTCTCTCTCTCTTATTTTGTTCTTCTTTCTTCTCCGCATCTTTTCTTTTTTCTTCTCACTCCTATTCCCCCTTCTTCTTCTTCTCCCTCATCTTCTTTTTTTTGTCCCTCTTCTTCTTCCTCTTCATCTCTTTTTATTTAGATACTCAATTTTATGAGAAAAATACACAATTTATAAAAAGTAAAAGATTTTGTATGTAAATCTCTGTTGCATCAAATTAATATGAAATAGTTTATCAGCCTAAATTGACTGTTATAATATATGTCGGACATTATACTTTAGCGAAAAAGATATAAACATGATAAAATGAAACTATAAAGAAGAATCCAGAACGGGGGGGGGGGTGAAAGGAGAGACAACATAGCATATTAATAAATAAATACAGTTCAGACTTTATACCAATGCGCCCAACTTTTCCCCTCTCTCTCTTTCTCTCTCTCGGTCTGTCTGTCTGTCTTTCTCTCTCTGTCTCTCTCTCTCTCTTATTTTGTTCTTCTTCTTTCTCCTCCGCATCTTTTCTTTTTCTTCTCACTCCTATTCCCCCTTCTTCTTCTTCTTCTTCTTCTTCTTCTCCCTCATCTTCTTCTTCTTCTCCCTCTTCTTCTTCTTCTTCATCTCTTTTTATTTAGATACCCAATTGTATGAGAAAAATACACAATTTATAAAAAAATAAAAGATTTGTATGTAAATGTCTGTTGCATCAAATTAATATGAAATAGTTTATCAGTTTATAGTTTATATGTCGGACATTCTACTTTAGCGAAAAGATATAAACATGATAAAATGAACCTAAAGAAGAATCCAGAACGGGGGGGGGGGGGGGGAGGGGGGGGGGTGAAAGGAGAGACAAAATAGCATAATAATAAATAAATACAGTACAGACTATAACGATGCACCAGCTTTCTCTCTCTCTATATATATATTATATATCTCTGTCTATCTGTCTGTCTTTCTCTCTCTTTCTCTCTCTCTCTCTCTCGCTCTCTAAAAAGATTATAGGGAAAACGAATTAGTGTGTAAATATTTTGAGAGCAAAATAATTAGTTTGTTTTATTTACTTATGTAAAGCGCTTTGAGCATGTTTATGCCATATAAATATCAATATGTATGAATATATTGCAAAATTTCGACAATTGTAGTTTGTAAGTATATGTATTGACAAAGTACATACAAATAAAACCGACACAGAAATGTCTGCAAGTATTTGGGACCTATATAGAATGTGCGAAAAGAGCTATGTCTTTGTCTTTGGCCCATGCATGTTCCCAAAGCTGAGTTACGTAAGAGGAACAATGAACGTTGCGAAGGGTACAGGTCGTTGTCATGGCTATAAACTCCAAAGAGCGGAAGTAAGGCAAGGGTATAATTGAATAATTGAATGACAATGAACTGACTTTGTATACATGTATAACCCTGGTTTACGTTATTTTGGGGGAGGGAAGGGTCTTGTTGTTTTTGCAGTTGTCGTTGCTGTTTTTTAAATTTTTAAATGGGATCACGTTCCGACATTCTCATAAATAAAAATCATATAACGTAAAGCTAGACTTTACCCTATCTGAAACAATCATGCACGATAAAGGAATGGACAAGAATATGTGATAAGATAAAATGTCACAGACAAATAGATGATTATAAGAAATGATTGCCGTTTCTCTCTCTTTTTCTCTCTGTTTATGTGTCTCTCTCTCCCTCTATCTCTCACTCGGTCGCTTTCTCTGTCTATCTGCCAATTTTGTTCCGCCGTTTGCTTGTATGCTGGCACCATTCCTTTTTTGAGATAAATTATTATAAAATATTGATAATATACACAATTTATTATACCTTATATTTATTATGGGGAGCGAAGTAAAAAACGAGCGGCTGATAATGTCGAAATGCGAAGAATATTACTGTACAATAATTATATTTCCAAAGTATAACTTTTGAATGAAAATCTCTGTTGCATCAAATTGATTTAAACAATGTTTATTATGCTATATTGACAATACTATTATACGTCGGACATTATACTTCAGCGAAAAGATATCAATATGATAAAAAAAGGACAGACTAAAGGGGACAAAAATCGGAGCTGGGGGTGGGGGGGGGGGGGAGGGGGGGGGGAAGATGATCGGAGAGACAAATATCATATAAATTAATACAGTACGGACTACGTCCAACTTTCTATCTCTCTCACCCCCTTCCCCCTCCCCTTTCTCTCTCTCTCTCTCTCTCTCTCGCTCGTTCTCTCTTTCTCTTTCCCCCTCTCTCTCTCTCTCTCTCTCTGTCTCTCTGGCAATGTCGTTTTCCATCTTCATCTTTTTTTCTTTTTGTTTTCTATCCCTCCGTTTGCTTGTACGCCGGCAGCATCTCTTCCTTGAGATTAATTATTATAACGTAATTATCCCTGATGATGTACACATTATACCTTATATTTATTATAGGAAACGAAATAGAGAACGAGCGGCTGATAATGTCGAAATGCGAAGAATATTACTGTACAATAATTATATTTCCAAAGTAAAACTTTTGAATGAAAATTTCTGTTGCATCAAATTGATTTTCAAAAATGTTTATAATGCTATATTGACAATACTTTTATACGTCGGACATCATACTTCAGCGAAAAGATATCTATATGATTAAAAAAAGGAAAGACTAATGAGGGGAAAAAAAAAATCGGAGCTGGGGGGGGGGGGGGATGATCGGAGAGACAAATATTATATAAATAAATACAGGACGGACTACGTCCAACTTTCTATCTCTCCCGCCCCCCTTTCCCCTCCCCTTTCTCTCTCTCTCCCTCTCTCTCTCTCTCTCCCCCGTTCTCTCTCTCTCTTCCCCCCCCCTCTCTCTCTCTCTGTCTGTCTCTCTGTCTATCTGGCAATGTCGTTTTCCATCTTCATCTTTTTTTATAATGTTTTCTATTCCTCCATTTGCTGTACGCCGGCAGCATCTCTTCCTTGAGATTAATTATTATAACGTAATTATCCCTGATGATGTACACATTATATCTTATATTTATTATAGGAAACAAAATAGAGAACGAGCGGCTGATAATGTCGAAATGAGAAGAACAATACTGTACAATAATTATACCAAGTAAAACTTTTGATTGTAAATCCCTGTTGCATCAAACTGATACAAAATTGTTTATTATGCTATATTGACGGTACTATTATACGTCGGATATTATACTTTAGCCCAAAGATATAAACAAAAACAAAAACAAATTGGAAAGAAAAAATGTGAGCTGGGGGGGGGGGGCCGGTGAGAAAAATATCATAATAATAAATACAGTACAGACTACGTCCAACTTTCTATCTCTCCCCCCCTCTCTCTGTCCCTCTCCCTGTCCGTCTGTCTCTCTGTCTATGTCGTTTTCCATCTTCTTTTTTCATAATGTTGTCTATTCCGCCATTTGCTTGTATGCCAAATCACCCCTTCCTTGAGATTAATTATTATAACATATCCTTGATGTTATACGTCGGACATTATACTTTAGCAAAAAGATATAATTTTAAAAAAAGAGACAAAATAAAGAAGAGAAAAAAAATCAGAGTTAGGGGGGGGGGGGGTGATCGGAGAGACAAATATCATTACAAATATAGTACACAGGCTTCGTCCAACTTCTCCCCCCCCCCTCACATATACCTTATATTTAGTAAAGGGAACGAAATAAAGAACGAGCGGCTGAAAATGTCGAAATGTTAAAACGATAGGATTTTAGAGAGGCAGATAATAGGGGAAACGTGATAGTTTGTGAGTATTGGCAAAAGTTGACACTTATAGTTTGTAAGTGTTGACAAAGTACATACAAATAAAAATAACACAGAATTATCTGCAAGTATATGGGCCCTACATAGAAAATGCGAAAAGAGCTGTCTTTGTCTTTGGCCCATGATCCTACAGCTAAGTTACGTAAGAGGAACAATGAACGTTGCGGAGGGTACAGGTCGTTGTCATGGTCATTATCAACTCCAACAATAGAAGAGCGGTAAAACTCCGACACTTTATAGCACGATAAGTAAATAATAGCCGACAACCTTGAAACGAAACAATGGGATTGACTATATCGAGACTAGCTAATCTCCCCAATCAAGTACCTGGGTGAAGCTGCTGCTAGGTCGGTGCACGTGGCTGTCTGTCTGTTGCTTGTTGCAATTTTTTTGGATATTTATCGGATTTTCACGGGACTTTCCATACTTTCGACTCTAGTTTCAGATAGGAAATGACTTGCTAAAGGTAAGCGAACATTTTGGGCTCATTTTATACATAATTCTGCACCATAAATAAGTTAACAAATCAAAGTAGATTTAAATCTCCCGTCGCCCGCGGCGCGGACCATGAACTCCGACGACTCCTCACTTAACGCTATGGCAGATATTGATTCAGGCAACCAAGCCAAAGATTTAGGAATAGAGCTAAAGGACGGATTCCAGACAGTCACGTCTGCAAGTGTTCGAAGAAAAAAAAGAAAGATACGTGAAGGAAGTATCAATGTTGAGAACCTATCACTAAAAGAGGATTCGTCATCAGATAATATGGAACCACAAAACTCAGTATTTCGTAACCAAAATCCAGTAATTCTAATAGCAACTGACCAAGATCTAAAGCTTTTCATTACACCTATTGACAGGGAAAAATCATTAAGAAACGTTAGCATGTTAAAGATCGCAAGATCTATCCAAAACTGTATCGGCTCATCGCCAGAATTTATAAAGTCTACCCGGAACGGAATTCTCGTCAAATGCAAGGATACGAAACAACATAAGAAATTGTCTGATATACAAATCATTGATAACGTACCAGTGAAGGTCAATTTGAAACTTGATTTGAAGAAAGGTGTCATATCAGATATACCGACTGAGATGTCAGAAAAAGAAATAGAAACATAACTAAAGAGTCAAAAGGTAGTTAACGTGAAAAGAATAGTAAGAAAAAATCGAAAGAGGAAGAACCTCAAGATGGGAATGAACATGTAGATTTAGTTCCAACTCGGAGTGTAATTGTTTCATTTGAAGCTACAGTACTTCCCAAGACATCATTCTTTGTTTCCAAAGAATAAAGGTCAAACCCTATATACCTTCAAGCCCCAGGTGTTTTAAATGCCAAAGATATGGCCACACCATAGCTGTTTGCAAACAGAAACAGAGATGTGTCAGATGTGGAGAGGAGCATAGTTTCGACGATTGCATAAAAAAGGACACTCCCAAATGTGTAAATTGTGGAGGTAAACATTCCGCTGCATATAATGGATGCGAACAAGCACAAAAAGCGCAAGAGGTACAAAAGATAAAAGTGCTGAATAATCTCAGCTATGCTCAAGCTGCTCGCCAATTGAAAGAAGAAAAAGATAATATGCAAGCGCAAGCTCCAATACCATTGGAGCGTAAACTAGCTCCTCCCCAACAACATCTAAACACCGCAAATAATCCCCAACCATCTGTTGATCTTGGTTTAAATACAGTAAAGCAAAACCACCCCACCCCCCAAGTCGATAACTCTCATTTGTTTCCGGATCACACCCCAAAGGCAGATCCTCCCTTGCCACAACGCCAAGATAGGCAAACTAGCGAAAAGACAGGGCGACCGTCTTCACAAATCAAGGAAAATTTTATAACTAAAGCAACAAATGAGGAATTGATAACCTTCTTTCTTCACCTAATGATCCAAATTATGAAAGATAAGTCAGAAGGAGAGGTGTTGTCTTTAATTAAGATAGCTGCTGGTCAGCTCTTAATGCAAGCGAGTTAATTAAAGGAACTAAGATGGCATTCCGCATCCTACAGTGGAATGCACAGGGATTAAAGGGACATGGGGATGAGTTATTGCTTTACTTAAACTCTATAAAAAGTGAAACCATTCATTTATTATGTATTCAGGAAACATGGTTCCGCGATCACGACAAAATACAAATCGCTAATTACAAATGTTTTGCTAAAAGCAGGAAAACAAGGCGCGGTGGAGGATGTGCCATATATGTACACAACAGTTTAAATTATGATTACCCAATCATAGAAACTGACATCGAAATGCAACAGATTAATTTGTATTTTGACAACACATCCATAACCGTGATAAATTACTATAATCCATGTGAAGACATAATTATGAATAAACTAGATTTCTTGATAAAGGAAATAAAGAACAAACGTAGAATATTAATATTGGGAGACTTTAACTCTCATAATGTTCAATGGGGCAGTAAAAATACAGATAAAAATGGAAAAGTGATTGAGGAATATTTACTGAAACACAATTTAGTCTTCCTAAATGATGGCTCGGGTACTCGCCTAAACCCAACTACTGGCGAAACCTCATGTTTAGATTTATCATTAGCAACTCCCGCTTTAGCCAGTTCCACTAGATAGAAAGTGCTATCAAACAAATTCGGAAGTGACCATTTTCCAATATATATTGAAATCGACAAAAAAACTCCTAAATCAGATTGTACGAAAGATGACCTAACTCTAAAACGGTCATTCAAGAAGATAGATTGGCGCGAATTCAATAAACTGTGCGATCAACGAATGGACACTGACTCGCTGCTAGACGCAGATGTCAAAACTTTTTACGGAAACTTCATGGAATCTCTAAATAATATCTTAAATGAATTACACACTGTACCCAAAAGAAATAAAAACAAGAATGCGAGATTCAACCCCGTCCCATGGTGGACAGAAAAATGCAAAATAAAGATTAAGGAACGGAACGAATATAAAAATAGGTTATTGAGAGTATGGAATGATGAAAATCTAAAATTATACAAACAAAAGAAGGCCGAAGCCCAAAGGATTATTAGACAGACAAAACGAATGTTTTGGCTGGATTACACTTAAAAACTGAACAGGTTCACCTCAATCTCAGAACTATGGAATTTGATTCGTTGTCTGAAGGGTAATCCAAATAAAACTCATTCTAAGATATCAGCACTAAAAGTAGAATCTAAAGTAATTATAGATGATCAAGAAAAAGCTAACGAATTTGGAAAGCATTTTCTGAAGACCAGTAGTAAAACAAAAAAGGGAAATAAAGAACTGCTAGATGAATATAAATCTATTGATTATAAAGGAAAACATGATTCAGTTATCAATGAACCTTTTACTATGATGGAACTCGAAAAAGTACTTAATATAAAAAAGACATCAGCCCCTGGTGAAGATGGCTTGATATATACTGTGTTTCAAAACCTTCCAACCAGGGCTAGGAAAACATTACTCTGTCTTTATAACAGAATATGGTCTTCTGGGACGATTCCGGAACAATGCAAACACGCAATGTTGATACCAATATTAAAACCAAATAAAGACTCCTCCCAACTAACATCCTACCGACCTATCTCATTATTACCTTGCTTTATCAAGATATTAGAAAGTATGGTAAAGGAGAGATTAGAATGGTTCATAGAGAAAAACGAAATTTTGAGTAGTATACAACATGGTTTTAGAAAAAAGAGAAGCTCAATAGATAACTTAGTACATTTAGAAAATGAAATTCAGAAATATCTATTTGTGGGTATGAAAACCATAGTCGTTTTTATTGATCTGGCCAAAGCCTATGATACTCTCTGGACGAAAGGATTAATCGTCAAGTTACGTAGAATTGGTCTCCAAGGAAACATATTGATTTTTTTGAGAAACTACTTGTTGAACCGTACCTTTCAAGTGCAAATAGGTAATGCCAAATCGGCAATTACGCATCCTGAAAACGGTTTACCCAGGGTAGCATTTTGAGCTCCCTCCTTTTTAATATAATGATAAGTGACATACCTTTGAGACCAGATATACATAGCTTGATTTATGCAGACGACATCGTAATTTGGGAATCAGGCCATGATGTAAAACAAAATATCCAGAACATACAAAAATATCTAAACTCTTTGAACTCATGGCTCAATCCATTTGGACTTATTATGTCGGTAGAGAAAACGACCCCTATCTTATTTTCGAACAATACAAATGATGATAATTACGAGTTATATATATAAGAGGTCAAAAGTTGACACCACATAAAGAGCACAAGTATCTCGGCGTCACATTTGACAAACGGATGACTTGGAGGCCTCATTTATTAGATATTAGTAAAAGATGTAAAGGTAGGATTAATGTTATCAAAAGTCTAGTATGCGCAAACACCCTCTGAACGAAGATGTGAAAGATTGTTGGCAATTTAATATTCTTGGAGGTACTAACTCTAGATTAGCTTTTGGACGTAGAACCAAGGATTGTACATTAAAATTCAGTTACATACTAGAAGATCCAATGAAGTATTTTTTCAACACACCCTTTTGGAAAATACTCCCTCCCCATGTGTCATCTGAGCTAAAAGAGGTAATAACGAAAACAGATATCTGTTTTGCCCAAAAACAAGCAGCCCTAGAATTGATAAATTCGAAATGGACAAATTATTTACACATATATACAGATGGATCAAGATCGCCAGATAAAGACTCTGCTGCTGCTGCATTTCATGTACCTTATTATGATGTTTCTCAATCTAAGAGACTGGCTAATTACACATCGCCTTATAGAGCAGAGATGGCCGCAATTGTACTTGCCCTGACATGGCTATTACAACTCCCAGGACTCTACACCGGGGCAGTCATCTTTTTCTGATTCTTTGAGTTCACTCCAGGCCATAGAATCTCGTAAAGACGAATCTTTCATTCTTGAAATTTTAACCCTGTGTAGTCAACTAAAATACAAGGGCACCCAGGTCTATTTCGAATGGATTCCCAGTCATTGTGGTCTACAACACAATGAGATAACAGATAAGTTTGCTAAAGCAGGACTAAATAAAAATATAGAAATCAACAACGCTCTTACCAGAGCAGAATCAAATTATGTTATAAAGAAATACTACATAGAGATATGGCAAAAAAGATGGAATGAAACATCATCCCCACTACGGGAAACGCAAACTCTAGTATCAAAAACATTTGTGTGTTACCTGAACAACAGATATCATGAAACTATTCTTCATCGCCTAAGAATGGGAAACTTAGGTTTAAATGAAAATCTTTTTGAGTTGAATCAACATGAGACAGGTCATTGTCCAAACTGTGAGCACCAAAAAGAAACAGTTAAACATTTTTTATGTAAGTGCCCACTCTTTCTTATAGAGAGAGCCATGCTTATAACAGAATCTGGAATAGAAAACGAAGAAGTAATCCCAATACTCCTGAAATAAACAGATATTAATCACCAACAGGCTCTGGTTAACTTCGTAGTTAGATCTAAAAGGGTACACCTGTACCCCTACTAACCACCTTGCACCGCACATAATTATTTGAGCCCAATATGTTTCGCTTATTATAGTGAGTATACATGTACATGAAGAAGAAGAGTGAGAAAGAAGGAAAAAAGAAATTAGAAGAGAGAACTGTCTATATTAACGTTTAAAATCTTCATGTATCATGATCTGTTTTTTTTTATTTGGTTTTCGGTCAAAATTTTGAAGAAACACGGTGGAGACGACTAGACATATTGGTGGACGTCGGAGGGCCTAGGCTCAGCATTAGGCTGAGTTGAGAAGCTTGTCAAAACGTACCGTGTCCGAGTTGGTCCTTGGGCGTCCTATATAGCCGATAAGCATTTTGCTCGCCAGCCACTGAATTCTTCATCATTAAATAAAAGTTTAGCTTTTAAAAATCCAATTTATCAAAATCTATATATCAAAAAAAGTAAATCTAATTTTAAAGGAATACAAATCCTGAGAGAAGAGGCGTAAATATTCACTTCTGAATGAAAAACGCCTATAAATTAAAACAACAACAACAATAATAGGTTGGCCCGGTACCCTGTATATGTACGCATGAGTGACCTGAACTGAGAGCGCTAGGTCGAGCCAAGAAGTTACTAGTAACTTCTTGGTCGAGCGAGACTGTAATATACTATTAGCTTTTTCAATAATCGGCCCGTTACCGTGAATAGGCGTCAATGACAATAATTATAAGTCCAAGGCTCATCCGCGCGTGCCGTGTACTAAGGTATCCAGAGTTTAACGACCGTTGTCTGCCATTCTGCAAAATATCTCATGTCAAATTTGCCCCCTCCCCCGTTTATTAGTACAGGAACATTCAACATTTTGCACAATGTTAGAGCATTTATGACCTTGCTCATTTCCAAGGGACACATAACTTTACAAGAGCCCCGGTATACAATGCATGAAGCCTTTCGTCTACGGCTGATTGTCAACGAAATGGAGTTAAGTCTGTTGTCAATTCTGCATGTTGTTAAGGCAGGCACCCAGTGTAAACGAATTCGTTTGATAACATTATGGAAATGCAAGCACAACTTTAAACAAACAGAACTTTGTCATTCCTTGCTCATTTTTCCTCATTGAGGTGTCATATGAAAGGGCAGAACCTCAACCTTCTAGAGATGTGTTTTTCTCTTTGAATTTCAGATACCGTCCGCCAAATGACTTTTTGGTTTCCTCTCTTCAAATTCATTTTAGTCACTCATGCGTGAAATATGCATCATATGAGTTGCATAAAATGAGAGAGGAGGATCTAGCTTTCCAAATATGTGTCATTTAGTAATGAAAATGTGACTAAGTTATGATAAAACATCGATAATTCTCGGTTTCGTTTTTTTCTGGGACGCAATGTATAATGTTGCTGTGTTTACACACTTGAGAAACAATACTCAATACTCTAACACAGGCGCGTACGCAGGAGGGGGGGGGGGGGGGGGGGGGGGGGTTGAACCCCCCTCGATTTTTGTTTGTGTGTGTGAACCCCCTCCCCTCATTTTTTTGTAATTAATAAAGAAATAAAAAAAATTGTGCTAAAGGGTGACCCAAAAAGGTGACCTTACCCCCCCCCCCCCAACGGAAGGAAAAATCGATCGGTCTATTTTCAAATTTTCGGGACAAAAAAAATGATTAGGCAGGAAACAAGTTACCCTTCTACCATAACAAAGATTTAAAGGTCACATTGATCAAGATTTATTTAAATTATGGGCTACTAAAGTTGGGAATACTTTATTTAATAAAAACGCTTCGCATGATAGTGCTTAGCTTTTTGTTGCAAAATTGCAAAAGAAAAGTGACAACAATTCGGGAGAAAAAAAAGGACCTTGATTGAAATAATTTGATTCGTCATTGACGCACACCAGTTTCACACGAAAGAAATCGTTAGAGCGTGGGTGGCGCACAAAAGCATGGCGCACAAAAGCATGTCTTGAGCGTGGCGTACCAAAGCATGTCTGCGGTACCGATTTTAAGGAATAATATTACAATGGAAACTGAGGGAGGGGAGAAAAAACAACCTCTGAAATAGTATGTATTATATATGATAAATTCTTTCGAACAGACAAGATGTGCTTAGTTTGTGTGGTAGTTGAAGGCAACTTAAACAAAATAAGCATGATATAGAATTTGGCCTTCAATTATAATTTCACACGCACACCAGTTTTACACGAAATAAGTATGCTATTTAGTAGGCATACATGAGTGTACATGTTATAAATATTTGCTGGAGCGACAATTACACAATTCGTAATTGTCGTGTTCTCTTTAATTTTTTGTCGTTGTGAAACGCCTATATTGTATTATTAAGTAACTTTCTTCATGTTGTTCTGTCCCTTTAGTCTTCAGCACCGCACCCCTCCTAACTCTTTGTTTTCAATTGTTGCTTCTCCAACAACTCCTCCATAACCTGTACAAGTATAATCCTTAAATGGATAATTTCACACTTTTAATGTGTACTGAATATACTTTTCAATTTTCCTTTATTGAACCAAAATTTGTTATATAATGAACATGTTAATGAAGAAATGAATTCAAATGTTTAGGAAATTGATCTTGACTCTAGTGATCCTAATAGTGAGGCATACTCCACTATATAACAATCAATTACATCACAGATAAACAAATAACATCCTCTACACTTGAAAAATGTTTTTCTCTCATGCATCTTAACATAAGAAGTGGGAACACAAATTTTGACCAGTTTAAAGGCCTGAAGGATAGAAGGCAGAGGCAGCTAGAAGCAGACCGATAGATCTAGACTTTATATAAATTGTCAACTGACTGAGACTGATAAGATATAGAACAGATCTAACGTTAGTCTACATTATACAACTCACTCCCAGATCCTAATCAAATGATTGGTCGTGCGCGGTCACGTGTGATTCATTTACTACCGTGCCCATTACCAATGTAAATGTTTATAAATCCCACATATTTTTTACTTGAACAACATAATATACAAAGATAAGCATCAAAGGCTTTACGTTTAATTGCAATCAAATCTGAGCCATTCGAGGTCACGATAAAAATGTTGTTAGTAATGAAAAGATATTACTAAGAAATTGAATTTCGTGAAAAATAAATATTAGTACTAATGCCTAAAATTAATGAAAACAAGAGCAGTGTCTGTGTACATGCATTTCAAATTGTCTACTGGATTCAAACCCAGATCCAGAAGATGTTTTTCTGGGTAATAGAAAGGGTTATGCTTCCAACATGTCTTCAATCATGGCAATGAACTACTGTAGATAAAAAGACCTGCTTCTCAATTAATTCAATAATCTCAAGCCGTATATGATTCCATAAATATTGTGGATTGCTCTCTGCATAATAGTGGTTTCGAAAATCCCTCTTTTTCATTTTATTTGTAAGTCACTTAAACTTCATTTGATAGACAAGATTTGCGTGTGAACGTGTATTTCTGTTCATCTCGGTTTTAATATTTTGTAACATGTTTAATGGCATAGGAAACATACTGTATGTAGGTCGATTCATTTACTATAAAGAAAATCAGTACATAATTATGGAAACACTGGCGAAATACATGTATCTCAGAGTTGGTGGAGCATATGTAGAAGGCGGGGTCGGGGGGGGGGGGGGGTCAATAGAAAGGGCACTTCGAAAACACGAATACCTACATAGTGTAAACACATAGCGAGGAAGAAAAAAAATCATTTTGAGATACTGAAAACCCAACATATTGATAGGATCATCGTCGATATTGTTTCTATTAGTTATACTGAATTATCCGGTTGAAGAAATATGCGTATAATGCCAGGGAAGGGCAATTTCTATCTACGCGCATTCCGATCTAGCCAGAAAAAAGGCCGTGAAAAAGTTCATCGAACTCTGGCTAATTAGGTCACCGCAAAGTATTGTGGGACTGCTAGGTCAACCCGGGATGCGGGATGTAGTGTCGCGCGGGTCGGGGTCAAATATTCCGATCACGTGATCACTCCTATTTCCGGTTTCTCACCGGCATGTGCACTCAATCGGAACGGGGTGTGTTTCTATCTACGTTATCCGGTTAGCCTCCCCTGCATTATCCTTCTAAAAGAAGGATAATTTTGCCGGTGAACGCGTAAAAGCTCTCTCCGGCATTATCCGGATAATGCCGGAGAAAGTGTGTTTCTATTAGGAAAACTTTATCCCTTACCGGCCATTAACCGGATAATGGCGGATAATGGATTTAGATAGAAACACGCCGATTGATCTGGTTGCACCTTTTGACCATTTTATTTAATTTGTATGCATTAACTCTTTTGTTATTGCCTCTGCAATAGTTTTCCTTGAATATGTGATTGTACATTGCACCGAACTTGATGGGACTTTCAGCACATTCCAATCAATGTAACAGCAATTTCAGCATCCTTGATTTAATAATTACATATCTACTTAGAGTTTTAAGTGCGTGCGAGCGAGCATAGTGAATAATCTTTGGGGACATTCGAGAAATATTGCCCTCATTTGCTTTAGATTACGGGCACATGCGAGCTATCAGAATAAAAAAATATTTTGTTTCGAGGTAGGGGAGCGGGGGGGGGGGGGGAATGTCTCGTCATATCACCTATTGTAACAATTCTTTCTCTCCTCGGTGCCAAAGGTACATGGAAGTGGTAAACAGGGCAAGTAAATATTATCTCAATCGCGAAGAGAATAGAAATTTAACGACCGTTGTCTGCCATTCTGCAAAATATCTCATGTCAAATTTGCCCCCTCCCCCGTTTAATAGTACAGGAACATTCTACATTTTGCACAATGTTAGAGCATTTATGACCTTGCACATTTCCAAGGGACACATAACTTTACAAGAGCCCCGGTATACAATGCGTGAAGCCTTTCGTCTACGGCTGATTGTCAACGAAATGGAGTTAAGTCTGTTGTCAATTCTGCATGTTGTTATGGCAGGCACCCAGTGAAAACGAATTCGTTTGATAACGTTATGGAAATGAAAGCACTACTTTAAACAAACAGAACTTTGTCATTCCTTGCTCATTTTTCCTCATTGAGTTGTCATATGAAAGGGCAGAACCTCAACCTTCTAGAAATGTGAAATGTGTCAGAAATAATATATCAACATCAATGCTTTCTCTGAGGAGATATTTTAGTGCGATTACAGATGATATTTATTCACATGACGCGAATAAAATTGAGAAAATATACATATTTAGCAAATGCAATTAGGGAGCACATGTAGAGGTCGATGGAGCACATCTACAAGGCGATTTATATAAACTGACACAAAATGATGAAAGTGAGTCAGAAATAAAAGTACATCAATACTTTCTCTGAGGATATATTTTAGTGCGATTACAGATGAAATTTGTACACATGAAGCGAATATAATTGAGAAATATACTTGTATTACTAGTAGCAAGTGTAATTCATCGAGCACAAGCAGCATAGCCTTTGCATTGCACGTAAGGTGTAAGCGGCGCCTGCCTGGCCTGATTGTGACGTTCGTGACGTCACGATATGAATATTCATTACAGTCCTGTAGGTGTGCTCCAAACGACGCACCCGAATTGGGTGGATAAAATCAATCGAGCATAAATTATCTCCACCCAGTGCTGCCTCCTGATTGGTTGATAGCTCTCAAACCAGGTTTGAGGTTTGAGGTCTGTAAATTTCGGGTCTGATGACGTACATAAACCTGGTCTGAGGACAAACCTTGCTTTGTGAAATGTAATTTCAGACCAAGGTCTGAACTCAAACCTGAAACGCGTCATATGACGTACGAAAACCTTGGTCTGAGGACAAACCTGCTTTGTGAAATGCATTTCAGACCAAGGTCTGAACTCAAACCTGAAACGCGTCATATGACGTACGAAAACCATGGTCTGAGGACAAACCTTGCTTTGTGAATTCGGGCCTGTGTGTTTCAAATAGGAAGTTCCAGAACTACAATTGAGATCAATTTGAAATCTTTTCTGCTTAGCCATGAATACTGTCACGAAATTGGTTTTATTTCGTAGATAGCTATGTTTCGGCGTAGATGGCGTAATTCAAGTTAAATATACGATGCTTTAGTCACGTGTCAATTTCAAGTAATGTTTGATCGTGCATGTTTTCGACGGTTTTAGTCTAATTACTTTTATACCATGAATAATTACTGGTTCTCTTCTATTTAGTTTTTTAGATTAAAATTAGTGCTTTCATTTGATATATAGTTTATTTCGATCTGATATTGGAAAATGTTTATGTAATTATTGGAAACCCAACGAGAATAAAAAATACTTAAGAAATGTGTATATAGATGAAGTGTCTCAAAACAAGACATCCCACAAACACTAAAGATGAACAAATTTCTCGCAGAAGCCCAGACATGTCTCAATATATTACCTGAAGAGCTAGAAATAATGAAACACCATGGAGAACATAATTAAAATTCTCCTTTTCATGGCGGCACTATCCATACTACAATGGAATGCCCAAGGTCTCCAAGGGGGGCACGGGGACGAACTAGTTCAATTGCTACTGTCACGCAGGAATAACCCTTACCATATATTGTGCATTCAAGAAACGTGGTTTACAGAAAATAATATATTACAAATACCAAAGTATACATGTATACCACGCAACAGAAAAACCGGAGTGAGAGGCGGATGCGCCATTTACGTACACAACTCTGTATATTTCAAAAATATAACACGCCATAATACCATTGAATTGCAAACTATTCAACTGCACCTCAAAACTTCGTGCATGACAGTAGTAAATTATTACAATCCATGTCAGCGATTAGACATAGATACCCTTAAGGCCATCATTCCAGAATATGCTACCCCAAAGTACCTGCTAATCCTAGGAGACTTTAACAGCCATAACTCATTATGGGGCAGTAACACTACCGATGTAAATGGCCGCATCATAGAAGAATTTATAGAAAATAAAAATATTATAATACTAAACGATGGATCAGGTACGAGAATGGATCACCATACGGGAAAATTATCCTGTCTAGACCTAAGCTTAGCAACACCCTCCATAGCTAATAGATGTCAGTGGAATGTAAAGCAAGATAAGTTAGGAAGTGATCACTTCCCTATAGAAATACAAATCAATCTACATCCTGTAGAAGAAATACATGAAAGAGAATATAAAATACGAAACGAACCATATCTTAGTTACAAAAAAGCAGACTGGAAAGCATTTGAACAATTATGCGACATAGAACTATCCAATATAACTCCAAATGAAAACACAGAAGAATACTACAACGAATTCATAAACGTCACAAAGAAAATTATGAAGGAAACCATACCAACAGTAACAAAAAACCATAAACCACACAATCCATGGTGGAATGAAGACTGCCAAAAGAGAATTAAAGAACGAAACAAAGCCAAAAATAAAGCCATCAAATACATGACGAAAGATTATCTCTACGAATACCTAAATAATAAAGCCCTTGCACAGAAGACAATAAGAGAAGAAAAAAGACAACATTGGAACAAATACTGCTCCAGGCTTAATAGATTCACTCCGACTTCAGAAATTTGGAAAATGATAAAAATATACAACAATATCATACCAAAAAAAGAATGCTTACCAACACTAAAAGAAAATGATATAGAATATATTACCGATCAGGAAAAGGTCAATAAGATAGCTGAAGATTATACTTACGTAACTAAACACAAAGTTGACCCTAGCTCCCAACTGTACACTCACGTAGCAAATAATATAGAGAAAATTAAAAATAAAGAACCAGAAAATTTTCCCTCAGTCCTAAACGACAATTTCACACTATCAGAATTAGAAGCAGCAATCGAACGTCAAAATTCCTCCTCTACCCCCGGACACGATAAGATTAAATATTTAATATACCAAAAACTCACGAAATCAGCAAAACAGACCATGCTAAATTTGATAAATCAAATTTGGAGCTCGGGGCAAATACCAAGGCAATGTAAACACTCAATTATTATCCCAATCAAAAAACCTAACAAAGAACCTCATAAAGTATCATCGTATAGACCAATTGCACTCACAGTTTGTTTCATCAAAATCATGGAAGGAATGGTGAATGTAAGACTACAGTGGTTCATCGAAAAACAGGAAATACTCCCTTCATTCCAAATAGGATTTAGAAAGAATAGAAGCACTACAGATAGTATCGTCAGTTTAGAAAATGAAATACAGAAAAACATAGCCATTAAACAGCATACAGTCGCCCTTTTTCTCGACATAGAAAAAGCTTATGATACACTTTGGGTAGACGGATTGATATCAAATCTTTATGATATAGGTATACGAGGTAAAACACTAAACTTTATAAACGATTCTCTAAGAAATAGAACATTCCAGGTAAAAATAGAAAATACACTGTCGCACATAAACAACACAGAAAACGGTCTATCGCAAGGTAGTATCATAAGTCCAATCCTGTTCAACCTTATGCTCTGTCAAATTCCCACAACCCCCTCAGTCTCCATATCTTTATACGCAGATGATTGCGCCATTTGGACTTCAGGACCTAACATTAATTTTATAGTAAATAGAATTCAAAATTGCTTAAATAACATACAAATTTGGTTAGAGCAAAGGGGCTTTAATCTCTCCGAAAATAAAAGTACCCCGGTGCTCTTCAGCAATAGCAACAGAACAAACCTCCCCGTAATAAAACTTAAAGAAAAAGAACTGCAATTCCAAGCAAATCATAAATTTCTTGGCGTCACGTTTGATAAAAAATTAACATGGAATACTCATATACAAGATATCAGAAACAGATGTAGAAAAAAAATTAATATCCTGAAAAGCGTCGCTCATACAAGTTGGGGAAGTAACACAAAAACATTACTGATGCTATATCGATCTTTAATAAGATCAATGCTAGACTACGGGTGCGAGCATATGACTCGGCAAGCGAAAGCTCCAAAAAAGTTTTAAACTCGATGCAATACATGTCCCTACGTATATGTGCAGGTGCTTTACACGGTACATCCCTCGCCGCCCTACAGGTGGAAATGGACGAGCCCCCTCTTGAGTTAAGAAGGAAAATGCTAACAGAAAAGTACCACGTCCATCTTTCCCGTGTGACAAACCAGGCGCGGATCTACGGGGGGGGTTTAGGGGGTTTAAACCCCCCCCTTGGGCGGCCCAAAAAAAAAAAAAAAAAAAAAAAAAAAAAAAAAAGAAGAAAAAAAAGAAAAAAAGAAAGAAAAAAGAACGCACGCTGGAGAGAAACCCTTTCAAGTGCAAATATTGTGAGAAGATATTCAAATCATCTGGTAACTTAACCAAACACATGATAACTCTGGATATAACTGTATTTAACTGTTACTTGATTTAAAAAGACGTTATCATGCACTGCTTTTTATTGTCTCCATTGTGTTAATAGATGCCAGGAAAACATCACTTACGGGGTTCAAATAAACACCCCCCAAAAAATCGGCTCGCCGCTTTGCGGCTCGTGGACGATGCTCCGCATCGTCATTATTTTGGTCAAACCCCCCCCTTAGCAAAAAGCTAGATCCGCCCCTGCAAACCACCCATTAAAACCAAACATCCAACCATGTTGGCAATTTGAAAAGTTAAAGAATAAAAAGGTGAGACAACCTTTTGGATTGAGAATAAAAAATGAAAAAATAATAGACTCAATTACGGAAAAAGTAATACCACTTCCTATCCCCCTCTGGCACAACTACACTCCCCAAATATCCATTGAACTAACTGAATCAATAAGAAAAAATGATAACCCGAGTGAAATGAGACTAAGAAGCATAGAACTCATAAAATCAAAATGGAATAACAGCCTTCATATATATACGGATGGCTCAAAATCCCCATCAGGCACAGCAGCTGCGTCCTTTTTTGTCCCACATTTTTCAATAAGGCAATCTAAACGTCTTACAGACCATACCTCAAGCTACCGAGCAGAGTAGCAGCAATAACAATTGCCCTATTATGGGTTGAACAACTAAACCTGACGCAGGGGTTGTGATATTCACAGACTCCCTCAGCGCACTCCTCTCAATGCAATCAATGAAAGGAGATAAGTCAGATAACTTCATAAACGACATCAAGTATATATACACAAGACTGGCATACAAAGGCATTCAAGTCCATCTAGAATGGATCCCCTCTCACTGTGGAATACAGGGAAACGAAATAGCGGACCTTCTCGCAAAACAAGCCCTAACTGAAGAAATACAAATAAATAACAAGTTATGTTTGTCTGAAATGAAAGCAGTATTGAAAATAGAACTATACAAGAGTTGGGAAGAAACATGGCAAAATTACAATAAAACAAACGTAAGACCTTTCAAACCAACAATTCAACATAACTTTGAGACCACCCTTTTTAGAGACTGCGAAGTCATAATTCGCAGGCTCAGACTTTGCAACATAGGACTAAACGCAGACCCCTCAAAAGTATGGGTATCCCAAACAACCCAATTACCTGGCCAAGCCAACAAAAATTGTAAATACTGTAACACCCCTGAAACAATAACACACTATCTGATGGAATGTCCAAAATATACAATAGAAAGAGCAATGCTGATAATGGAAAGTGATATAACGAGCCCAAACGAAATAATGAAACTCCTAAAATCAACAGAAAGTGCGACCCAGAGAGCACTGATCCGCTTCGTTCGTAGAACGAGGCGTTTTGAGTGTTCCTAATTTTTTTTTTTTTTTTTTTTTTTTTTTTTTTGCACATATCGCACGACAACCAAATGCCCTAAAATGTTGATACCTACTTTGATAGAAAAATAAGGTTTTACAAAATGGAAAAATACTAGAAGAGAAAAGGTAAGAAAGAGTAAAGACGGATTGAGGACGGTAAACCCCAAACAATAGACTCTGGAGATCTACCCCAGAATCCTCTCACCGGCACCAGAGTTGCCTAGGCCAATGATGGCCGAGAAGATTGCGCAATGTACCGCGCCGGTCTGGCAGGAAGGTGCCAAATTCTCGCTACCCTAAATAGGTACGAAAATCTCGAAATTCGCGAGACGAGGTAATTTTCACTCTCTCGGGTCGTCACTACAACTTCCGGTATAGAGTCCCATCCCGCTGGCGCTAGCGCCTGTGTTCGCTGTGCAGAGTTTTCACGCACGCTAAAATCGATGCCAATCAGTGTAATTTGTACAGATTATAATATGCAATGGAAAGCTTCGAGCAGAATTAGTGACTTTAGCACAAAAGGCCGTTAAACTCTACCGTGAAAGAGAGGGTTGTGATCACGAACGCCTGCACAGGAAGCTGTAATGTCGAAAAGCTATCCCATAATGCAACGCGCGTTTTCAGGATTTTCCCCGGATCTCGGCAGAATCGCTATTTGGGGTAGCGAGAATTGCGGTGAGGGGTTTTCATGGACCAGTAGATCTGAGATTATATTATCCAACAAAAAGAGATGAGTATGAATTTACAAATAGTACCAAAATATAGAAGAAAAAAAAGAAATAAAGTGAAAGGCGTAAATATTCTAAAAAAGAATGAAACGCCGATAATACCAAACAACAACAACAACAACGTGTCGGAGAGTTTCCTGTTATAGTCTACATGATTGCCGTCGCCCACTGGGCACACTTACACTGTAAGGTGATCAGACTATGTTTGGATATCTTGCCCAATTAATGTTGCGTGCAAACGAAGTGATTGATATGATCGTTTGCATGTCTTTCCATGAGGAAACCTAAGATTGATTTCTGATCTTAGGTGACGACCATGGTTAGGATCTAGGTTGTGTTTGTTGGGTCTCTTGCGTTCTAGCATGAGACAATAGGGACTTTTAGATTCGTACGAAGACAATGGGGATTGCTACGATGGACGTCCTTGTTATGCACTGCCTTGAATGGAAGTCACACGTATCAGTCCACGCAAATCTAAAAGTCTCTATTTGTAGTGTCGACTGGACGGTGGTCGAGAAGTGGTGTAGAGCAATATATCAGACTGGTGTCAACGTCAACGGGGCAGTATATCTCTGCCAAACGGATCCACGGCGAAATTTATACCGGACTGGGAAAACCTGCCAGCAGGAGGCATCCTGACAAGATAAACTGCTGGGAAGAACATCGACAGGAACCGGTTTCGTTACAATACTTTAAAATCGTTACTAACTCCTTGAACTTCTAAGGATCTCACGATTTGATGATTGTAAAATGTCATTAGGTACCAGCTTATAATTTTAACAACACATCACCGTCTACATAAGAGTTCTATTATGCCTGTTGCATAAATCATATGGTCTCTTTGAACATGTTGCTGAAATGACATGATTTTCAGTGATTTTTTCTCTTTTTGGGAGGTAAATTATACTTTTGTGTGCCTTTGTTGGAAAATGACAAGTCTTCCAAATTAACAATTAGGCAAACACATATGCTTATTTAGAAGCATTCATGTCAGGGCCTGCAGAACGGTAGGGCTCGAGCCCTTCTCACTTTTTTGAAAAAGTACGGAACAACGAATCGTCTTCTTTCTCAAATAATACGTCAAAGCTTCGCGTAGGAGGAGGGGGGGGGGGGACTGAATTCAGACAAGGATTAAGAGTCGAGAACGGTACTTCGAATCGTCTTCTTTCTCTAATAATTTAATGAAACTTCAAAGGAACTGAGAAAACTGAATTCAGGCAGGGATTATGAGTCGAGAAAGGTACAAGAATCGTCTACTTGCAAAGCTTCCCCCCTCCCTGCACCCACCCCCCTATGGAGCGCGCTACGCGCGCTCTTTAAGTGATTCGCACGCTTCGCGAGCTCACTACCGCCCCCTACACTGTAAAAAAGAATTTGTTCATTGGTAATTTTTACGTATTTTTTCCATGTAGAATTTACTTGAAAACATTAGTTTTGCCACTTACGCACTAAATTTAAGTCTTGCTAACTCAAACTTTCAATTTAGTAGAACATACGTGGAATATTTAAGTAAAATCAAATACATAAGAACTTTAAGTAATTTCAGCTTGTATTAATTTAGTAATTTTAACTCAAAATCAGAAATTATACGTATTACTCAAACAATTTATGTTGATTATTCTTATCTTTTTAAAGTAAGGACCGATGCAGTGCGTAATAGAAATATTTACATCATTTATGAATATTCATTAAGACCAAATTAAACTCTTTTTTAAATAAAACAATTCTTTTTTGTGGTTGAATGAAAATTTAAGGACTTTAAAACATTTACTAATTCATTTAACATGGCTAAGCAAAGACAAGACAATTTTTAATTGTTACCCAGTTCAAAACAAATAAAAACTTGATATTTCAGGAAATTGTCAACCAATTTTCCTTATAAGATGCTACGATCAAGTATAGATAAAATTTGGAGCCTTTCAATATGTGTCGAATTGAAGCGTATGTAATAGTTTGTGATGGTGGTAGATATATATATATACGATTAAATCTTAAATAGAAGTAGTGTTAGTGAGTAGTGATTAATCTTAAATAGAAGTAGTGAATGATTAGTGGGATGTTACTTGTTAGATTAGATGGGTACCAAATCGTGCGATATGTAATCCTATCATAGCTTTTTTTTAATTATCTAAAATGATTACAATACTTAAATTATTTACGTTAATGTAACTCGATTTAACTGAGTAAAAATGTTTTCAGCAAAATAAGTAAATTCTACTTAAGATGCCGTAGGTAATATTTACTTAATAAAAATAAGGCAATTCTTTTCCTCAATTTTATTGAGTTATTTCGACTATTATTTTTTTACAGTGTAAAATGAAATCCTGGCTACGCGCTTGGGACTCCACACCCTGGACCCTACTTCAATAAGTGACATGGCAGTGTCACAAATAAGGTATCTAAATATGCTTATCTGACCGTATTTAATGCCTAAAACCCGTGCAGCTTCCGAGGGCTTCGCCCCTTGACCCCGCTGGGGCAAAGACACTGGACCCCATGCCAATTTACGCTGCATTCGCTTCGCTCTACCTGATCGTTAATACTCCACTTAGAAAAACGTTCCGCGGGGCCGGCATGTAACGTGTAAGAGTGGGGGGGGGGGGGGGGGGGGGGTGCAGATTTTTCTTCTTCCCCAAAAAAACGTTTTTTGCTCATTACGCCACTGCCCCTGAAAGGTGAGCCCCCTGGAATGTTTGCCCCCTCCCCCAACCCCAAACTGTTGCACTTTCTGCACCACTAAATGTCTAATCACGTTGGTCCAGTTAATATATACCGGCAAAAATCAGAGGAATATCTACAATAAAACACCTTTTTGGCTCAAAATTTATATTTCACACACTACATCACTCATTGAAATTGATATCAGAATGAAGGTATTTTAATTATCCATCTTTTGACACCAAATACATGGTGATTAGAGGTTTTAGTTCAAAGTCATCTTTAAAACTCGATGTAAACACACCAAACAGGTCCTTAATACACTAATGCACGTATATACATACAGTTATTACACATGTGGGCAAAAATGTTGTTTTTGTGGAAATCAAATCAATAACTTTGGATTGCTATAACTTTTTATTGAAACGATATATAAACCTCTCCCTCGCACAGGATATTGTCGTTGTACATATGCAAATTCCTGGAAAGTTATTAAAAAGATGTAATCCTCCGATTTTGATATATGGAAAATAATGTTTTTTTATAAAATTAAATTTTTCGAAAAAAATCACAAAAATCATGTTTTTTACTTAGATTTGCGATGTTAATTAATCCCAAATTCAAATTGGTATTGAAATGTAGATAATTTGACTCTCTTTCATATGACACCTAACTCATTGTGGTTCAAGGATTCCTTAAACTATTATTGACATAATACTATTTTGTCGTCAAAAGGGCCACTTTTTTTGGGGGGGGCGTCCCCCTGGCCACACTCATCACTTAGAACATGCCAGACGGTCAATTTGTTATGTGGGGAGCTATGCGATCTTTACATCTGTGCACCTGACAATTGGTTTCCTGCCCAGCTAGGTTGACCCCCACTGGCTCCCGGTCTAGGACCCCCCCCCCCCCCAGGAAATGAAGGAGGGGTCTGAAAATTTGCACCCCATCATTTTTGGTCAATTGGGACCCTTTTGAAGCCAAAACAGCAAAAAAATCAACTTTGGCACAAAAATCCTACGGGAGCTGTCTCAGTGACATACCGTAACACACTAATTTCCCCTTCCGCGCGAAGCGCGGAATTTTTATCGTTTCATCACAATATAACGAAAGGAAGACGATTCGTCGTACCGTTGTTGACTCTTAAACCTTGTTTGAACTTAGTTTCCCCGAAAATTTTAAACCTCTGATTTCTTTAGCTGATATTATAGGAAAGTGAAACTTCGAGAAAATACAAGTATTGTAGTTGTATTCACTCTCGAAGTCGTCACAGCGGATAAGAAGTCACAGTTCGTAGGGAAAAAAACTTGTCGGCCGACCGACAATATACATCTCACCGACTTCAAACTTCTGCATTGATATAGCATACGAGGATCGAGCAAGAATACCGACACAGCTGACCCGACACAGCAACATATTTACCCGTGTCTTTCTTGCTCCCTCGACGAGACGACTCCACCCAACAACCCCCCCCCCCCCCCTTTTTTAACTCCCACTCCTCCTCTCTCAGACTCTTACCTCTTCTCTCTCTCCTCTCTTTCTTCCCCCGTTTCTTTTGTTTCCCTTTCACTCTTTTTTCTTCTTTTTTCCTTTTCTTTCTTTTCTTCCTTTAATTTCTTTCCTCTCCTTCCTCTTTTTCTTTTTTTATCTTTCTTTCTTCTCTTTTCTTTCCTTTCGTTTCCTTTCATTTCCTTTCTTTCTTTTCTTTTCCTTTTCTTTTTTTCTTCTTTTCTTTCCCTTTCCCTCTCTTTTTTTCCTCTCTTTTTTTTCCTCTCTTTTTTCCCTCTCTTTTTTCCCCTCCCCCTATTCTCTTTTTCCCGACGGCAGCGCAATTTTACCGACAATATCGTGACAGGTTGGGGGGGGGGGACTGTCGCATCCCCCCCCCACCCCCCCCCCCCTTTGGCGACGCCCCTGCCTGTCTGGAATGCTTCCGAGTCGGAAAAAATTACCGCAATTAGCGCAAATTCATAATACTCATCCCGCTCCTCAGAGTCATGACGGGATGCGCGCGCGTTCCCTAGAGCATAAAACAGCCAGGCCTCTCAAAGCAGTCGATATCTCTATAATATTGAAGCCATAAACAAATTGCGCTTCAAAATGATCATTAAGAAGTGCCTCAAAAAAGTAAAAATCTTTGAGTGACCGGTTTTACCATACTCGTTTTTCCAAATAGACTGTGGTGTTATGAAAACCGTTAGAAAAAAAAGCAAAATTTGATTTCGATTTCCAATCATAATTATCTTGATGATTAGACAGGCGATCGGCTTGTAAAAATCATGGGGTTCCTGACTGACCTAAAGGTTTATAATTATCATCGCAGCATGAGTTAAATCTAGGATTTTGTTTCAGAATCTGAAATAAAGTTACCAAATCCATTTAAATACAACCATATTAAGCGCCTAATAAATCTTGTGTATCATTATTATTGTTATAATTCATGAAGGCACAAATACGAAGGAATAATTACCGGGATTCGAACCCACTAGTTTAGGATTATCGAACGCTGACCTTACCGATTGGGCCAACAATGGGTTTGCATGATTATTATACCCCTATGTACGGTTCGAGACATATACATAATGCACCTTACTCAACGTAAGTTTTTGAAGTGGTGCAATGGACAAGTGAGATTTTATATATCATAAGACAAGAACTTAGAAGGCTGTTAAAATATTTCAAGGTGATCCTGCGGAATGAAATAAGGTAATATGAAAGCTTAGAAACATTGGATCACTTTAAACAATGAAGCACTAAACATATTACATTTAAACATATTTGGTGGATCATAATAAACATGGTACATACAGATTTTGCCTGCACTTCACCCGAGGCAGAAGAATTGATTAGGCTGGAAACAAGTTACCTTCTACCATAACAAAGATTTAAAGGTCACATTGATCAAGATTTATTTAAATTATGGGCTACTAAAGTTGGGAATACTTTATTTAATAAAAACGCTCTGCATTATAGTGCTTAGCTTTTTGTTGCAAAATTGCAAAAGAAAAATGACAACATTTCGGGAGAAAAAAAAGGACCTTGATTGAAATAATTTGATTTGTCATTGACGCACACCAGTTTCACACGAAAGAAATCGTTAGAGCGTGGGTGGCGCACAAAAGCATGGCGCACAAAAGCATGTCTTGAGCGTGGCGTACCAAAGCATGTCTGCGGTACCGATTTTAAGGAATAATATTACAATGGAAACTGAGGGAGGGAAGAAAAAAAAAACCCTCTGAAATATTATGTATTATATATGATAAATTCTTTCGAATAAACAAGATGTGCTTAGTTTGTGTGGTAAAGGTGACTGCAACTACCACAAAAGCACGTTTGCGGTACAGATTTTAAAGAATAATATTACAATGGAAACTGAGGGAGGGGAGAAAAAACAACCTCTGAAATATTATGTATTATATATGATAAATTCTTTCGAATAAACAAGATGTGCTTAGTTTGTGTGGTAAAGGTGACTGCAACTACCACAAAAGCACGTTTGCGGTACAGATTTTAAAGAATAATATTACAATGGAAACTGAGGGAGGGGAGAAAAAACAACCTCTGAAATAGTATGTATTATATATGATAAATTCTTTCGAACAGACAAGATGTGCTTAGTTTGTGTGGTAGTTGAAGGCAACTTAAACAAAATAAGCATGATATAGAATTTGGCCTTCAATTATAATTTCACACGCACATCAGTTTTACACGAAATAAGTATGCTATTTAGTAGGCGTGCATGAGTGTACATGTTATAAATGTTTGCTGGAGCGACAATTACACAATTCGTAAGTGTCGTGTTCTCTTTATTTTTTTGTTGTTGTGAAACGCCTATATTGTAGTATTAAGTAATAACTTTCTTCATGTTGTTCTGTCCCTTTAGTCTTCAGCACCGCACCCCTCATAACTCTTTGTTTTCAATTGTTGCTTCTCCAACAACTCCTCCATAACCTGTACAAGTATAATCCTTAAATGGATAATTTCACACTTTTAATGTGTACTGAATATACTTTTCAATTTTTCTTTATTGAACCAAAATTTGTTATATGATGAACATGTTAATGAAGAAATGAATTCAAATGTTTAGAAATTTGATCTTGACTCTAGTGATCCTAATAGTGAGGCATACTCCACTATATAACAATCAATTACATCACAGATAAACAAATAACATCCTCTACACTTGAAAAATGTTTTTCTCTCATGCATCTTAACATAAGAAGTGCGAACACAAATTTTGACCAGTTTAAAGGCCTGAAGGATAGAAGGCAGAGGCAGCTAGAAGCAGACCGATAGATCTAGACTTTATATAAATTGTCAACTGACTGAGACTGATAAGATATAGAACAGATCTAACGTTAGTCTACATTATACAACTCACTCCCAGATCCTAATCAAATGATTGGTCGTGCGCGGTCACGTGTGATTCATTTACTACCGTGCCCATTACCAATGTAAATGTTTATAAATCCCACATATTTTTACTTGAACAACATATACAAAGATAAGCATCAAAGGCTTTACGTTTAATTGCAATCAAATCTGAGCCATTCGAGGTCACGATAAAAATGTTGTTAGTAATGAAAAGATATTACTAAGAAATTGAATTTCGTGAGAAAAAAAAATATTAGTACTAATGCTTAAAATTAATGAAAACAAGAGCAGTGTCTGTGTACATGCATTTCAAATCGTCTACTGGATTCAAACCCAGATCCAGAAGATGTTTTTCTGGGTAATAGAAAGGGTTATGCTTCCAAAATGTCTTCAATCATGGCAATGAACTACTGTAGATAAAAAGACCTGCTACTCAATTAATTCAATAATCTCAAGCCGTATATGATTCCATAAATATTGTGGATTGCTCTCTGAATAATAGTGGTTTCGAAAATCCCTCTTTTTCATTTTATTTGTAAGTCACTTAAACTTCATTTGATAGACAAGATTAGCGTGTGAACGTGTATTTCTGTTCATCTCGGTTTTAATATTTTGTAAAATGTTTAATGGCATAGGAAACATACTGTATGTAGGTGGATTCATTTACTATAAAGAAAATCAGTACATATCGAAACACTGGCGAAATACATGTATCTCAAAGTTGGTGGAGCATATGTAGAAGGCGGGGTCGGGGGGGGGGGGGTCAATAGAAAGGGCACTTCGAAAACACGAATACCTACATAGTGTGAACACATAGCGAGGAAAAAAAAATCATTTTGAGATACTGAAAACCCAACATTTTGATAGGATCATCGTCGATATTGTTTCTATCTTAGCATTGATCTGGGTGCACCTTTTGACCATTTCATTTAATTTGTATGCATTAACTCTTTTGTTATTGCCTTTGCAATAGTTTTCCTTGAATTTGTGATTATACATTTAGTGTGGTACGGTATGTCACTGAGACAGCTCCCGTAGGATTTTTGTGCCAAAGTTGATTTTTTTTGCTGTTTTGGCTTCAAAAGGGTCCCAATTGACCAAAAATGATGGGGTTCAAATTTTCAGACCCCTCCTTCATTTCCTGGGGGGTCCTAGACCGGGAGCCAGTGGGGGTCAACCTAGCTGGGAAGGACACCAATTTTAATGTACACAGATGTAAAGATCGCATAGCTCCATATACAAAATTGACCGTCTGGCATGTTTTAAGTGGTAGGTGTGGCCAGGGGGACGCCCCCACCAAAAAAGTGTCCCTTTTGACGACAAAATAGTATTATGTAAATAATATTTTAAGGAAACCTTAAACCACAATGAGTTTGTTGTCATATGAAAGAGAGTTAAATTATCTACATTTTGATACCAATTTCAAAGAATTTGGGATTAATTAACATCGCAAATTTAAGTAAAAAACATGATTTTTGTGATTTTTTTTCGAAAAAATTAATTTTATAAAAAAACATTATTTTCCATATATCAAAATTGCAGAATTGCATTTTTTCATAACTTTCCAAGAATTTGCTTATGTACAACGACAATATCCTGTGCGAGGGAAAGGTTAATATATCGTTTCAATAAAAAGTTATAGCAATTCAAAGTTATTGATTTGATTTCCACAAAAACAACATTTTTGCCTACATGTGTAATAACTGTATGCATATACGTGCATTAGTGTATTAAAGACCTGTTTGGTGTGTTTACATCGAGTTTTAAAGATAACTTTGGACTAAAACCTCTAATCACCATGTATTTGGTGTCAAAGGATGGATAATTAAAATACCTTCATTCTGATATCAATTTCAATGAGTGATGTAGTGTGTGAAATAAAAAATTTGAGCCAAAAAGGTGCTTTATTGAAGATATTCCTCTGATTTTTGCCAGTATATCGGTATTACTAGACAAACGTGATTAGACATTTAGTAGTGCAGAAAGTTCAACAGTTTGGGATTGGGGGAGGGGGCAAACATTCCAGGGGGCTCACCTTTCAGGGGCAGTGGCGTAATGAGCAAAAACGTTTTTTGGGGGCGGAAGAAAAATCTGCACCACCACTCTTACACGTTACATGCCGGCCCCGCGGAACGTTTTTCAAAGTGGAGTATTAACGATCAGGTATAGAGGAGCGAGTGCAGCGTAAATTGGGTGGGGTCCAGTGTCTTTGCCCCGGCGGGGTCAAGGGGCGAAGCCCTCGGAAGCTGCACGGGTTTTAGGCATTAAATACGGTCAGATAAGCATATTTAGATACCTTATTTGTGACACTGGCATGTCACTAATTGAAGTAGGGTACAGGGGGCTGTGTCCCATGAAGCTCAGCGTTTAAGGCATTTAATTATGGTCAGATGAGCATTCATGGACCCTTCTTAGTGCCCTTGGTGAGGTCCAGAGTGTGGAGCCCCCGGAAGCTCAGGGGTTTTAGGTATTTACGGTCAGAAGAGCATATTTTGATACCTCATTTGTGACACTGGCAGGTCACTCATTCTTTCTTTCTCTCTTTCTTTCCTTTTCTCTTTAACATACTTTTTCAAAAAAGTGAGGAGGGCTCGAGCCTTACCGTTCTGCAGGCCCTGACACGAATGCCTTTCCAAATTAGCATATTTTTTTGCCTAATTGTAAATTTGGGAGACTTGTCATTTTTCAACAAAGGCATACAAAAATATAATTTACCTCCCAAAAAGAGAAAACAAATCACTGAAAATCATGTCACTTCAGCAACATGTTCAAAAAGACCATATGATTTATGCAACAGGCATGATAGAACTCTAATGTAGACGGTGATGTGTTGTCAAAATTATAAGCTGGTACCTAATGACATTTTCCAATCATCAAATCGTGAGATCCTTAGAAGTTCAAGGAGTAAGTAACGATTTTAAATTATTCATGGCTAAGCAGAAAAGATTTCAAATTGATCTCAATTTTGGTTTTGGAACTTCCCATTTGAAACACACAAAGACTAAAACTGAGATTCAATCGAATCAAGTAGTTTCATAATGT
>JAVYIG010016428.1:0-31226 GCA_035222895.1 Strongylocentrotus droebachiensis | reverse complement strand
CCACAATTCTTCCCCCCCCCCCCTCTCTCTCTCTCTCTCTCTGTCCGTCTTGTGCTCGCTCTATGAAAGTTCCCTCCTTATTTGTAATTCACAATGACTACCTTTCTCTCTCTCTCCCTCTCCTCCTTCCTCTCCTTCCTTCTGTTTTCTATCCCTTTCTTTCGTGTTGCTTCAGTCTATGAATTGTCCATAATAGTACAGTCCATGGATTACACTGAATATTCTGGAGACAGTAAAAACCAAGCATCATGGTAAAGAGTCAAGATTAACACGAAAAAAGTGTTTAAAATTTCTGGGAACAACAAGGACAATAACAAGTGCATAGACATAAAGTCATGTTTATGTACATTTTATTAAAACAAACATCAGTAGTTCATCCAATCAAGGTTCAGACAATAAAGTGCACAACTATTTAGGAAACCCCATCCAAGTCGAGTGGGGACTTTATTAGTATAATTAAGGAGCAATATTGAACACGATTTACTTTGGAAGTTTCCTTAGTGCAACTGGGTTTATTTTAGCTCCGAGACTTCATCAAAACTTTGACGTTACCTCATCTGAGCCGGTACATGGTCTACATGCATGATTTCTATCGCATCATACTCGGGGAGAAAGGGAGAGAGAGAGGTACATGAACACGATCGCAATCGAAAACAATTTTCGAAACATCAACCCACTCACAAGAGCATTTTCAATACCCCTATTGTACATCCCAGAGAAATAACGTTCAAATTACGTAATACGTTATTGTCAAGTTCACACATTTCAATGGTTGACTGGCAAGGCTGATGTAATTGCCTTAATTTGAATTTTCTAAAGTACTTGCTAACGTGTTCATGGAGGAATATCAAGAGATGGGGAAAGACTGAGAGTTAAAGAACGAGAGAAAGAGAGAGAGAGAAAGAGAAAGAGAAAGGAAGGCAGAGAGAGGGTGGGAGAGAAGAGAGAGAGAGAGAGGCAGAGAGAGAAAGAATAGAAAAAGGGAGAGAGAGAGAGAGAGAGAGAGAGGGAGAGAGGGGATATTTTTGAAAAAACAACATTGCCAGAGCTCAGATCAGCTGTTTCGTAAATTCTGAAGAACATAGTTACATGAAGCACTCACTTCAATAGTTAGACTGAAGATGGACATTGATGAATAAAACTATTATAGTCTCAGACCATTTATGTGCTTTCAGGTAGACAGACAAAATTAAACAAAACAAAACAGTTCACTAAATGCCTGATAGACCAATCACAATGACCCGACATTCACCAACTTGAATCTGAATCAAGAAACAGTTCAAAATTATGCAAACAGAGTCCTGGGCCCCGTCTTACAAAGAATCGATATCAATCGCAACTATGTACATAACAGATAGGAGACTGCAAACTTGCGATTGATTGGAGGACGTACGATTAATTTGGATCAATCGCAACTCTTTGTAAGACTGGGCCCAGGTTCAATAGAGATGGATTAAAATCATCTTGTCATTTGTCAATCAAACTTGAATGTCAGTTGTAACTTGACAGAGGGGTCCTGAATCTTGGCAGGACAGAATGATTTAATGACTAACAGGAGTATCAGCCAATGAGATACCAGATAATCTGTTGTACCTTCTTAAGATGGAGATCTTCACTGGCAAGATGTAGGGAACTCAGAAATATGAACAAATAATGATCAAAATTAATCCTTGTTTCAGGTGACAATTTAATACTAGATGGTTGCAATTAATTGCAGACTATCTTTGGTACGCAGGACAAGTAGGACTGTTTTAAACAGTAATTACGTAAACTCATAGGCCCATATGTTACTAAACTTTAAATGCGACACTGGTTGAAGCTCAGTCTTGAGTTTAAAAAAGAACGTTAGACCGAGGTCAACAGTTTTATTCTTTGGTTTTAAGGAAGAGTTCACCTATATATTAAATTAGTTTTAATAAAGCAGAAAATGAGAGAAACAAATTAATGAAAGTTTAAGCAATATCTGATAAAAAACAGGAAAGAAATGAATTCTCTAAGTTGTCATCATGTCCCATTGTTGTCATAACTGAAGGTCAGCTTACTCAAGGTCACCTGTTTAATTTCTTTTGTCCCATTGTTCTCATAGCTGCAAGTCTCAAGGCTTCATCATCTGACGAGTCATTACTCTGACCTTCTCCAGTCTCAA
Organism: Strongylocentrotus droebachiensis; assembly: GCA_035222895.1. Lineage (NCBI taxonomy): Eukaryota > Metazoa > Echinodermata > Echinoidea > Camarodonta > Strongylocentrotidae > Strongylocentrotus > Strongylocentrotus droebachiensis. Next base: position 29,080 of record JAVYIG010016428.1, on the reverse strand, counting down.
TGTCACAAGCTTCAGGGTTCGCGGTTGATTGATGTCTCTTCTGTATTCTTTCTCTCATTTCCTTTTCTTCACTGTCAAATCTTCTTTCTCTCCTTCCTCAGCAGAGCTTGAATTTGAACTTTCGCTTTTCTGATGCCTTCTCTTTTTCTTCCTCTCTGATGACAAATGTCGTTTGTGCCTTGCTTTGTTCTTTGATTTACCCTTCTTTTTCCTATGGACTGCTGATGTCAATTTGCCATAAATGGGCACAGACTTATCGTTCGATACATCATACTTTTCCTCATCTTTGAAAGATGGACTCTCAACCCGTCCGTCATCTTTGAAATTTTGTCGAGGAGAACCTTCCTCCTTTCTCAAACCATTCGAGTTCAGAGGAATGCTCTGTTTGGGTTTGCTAGGCTCATGATCACTACCCGAACTACTTTGAGATCTACATGTATCACTGTCCTGCTCCAAACTGGAGCTTCTGTTCCTCTTTCCCCTCTCCTTAATTCTACTCCTACCTCTATCTGCCATTCTCTCCCTACTCCTACTTCTAATCCTCCTTTCTTTCTTCACATTTTTTCTGACATCATCCTCTAAACTTCTCCTCTCTCTTTTTCTTTCCCTACTTCTGCTTCTGCTTCTATCGTGATCATACTTCCTATCTTTAGTTTTTCTTGAGCTACTATCAGGCAACTGCCTCTCTCTACTTCCACTTTTACTTCTTCTATCACTATCCTCTCGCTGCTGCTTCTGCTACGATCTCGTCTATGGTCCCTTATTCTTCTGCCTTTCCTGTCCAGGCTGCGACTCCTTCTCCTCGTCCTCTCTCTGCTTCTACTCCTGTTACTACTATCTCTACTTCTACTTCGGCTTCTTCTGATATCCCTCTCCCTGCTTCTGCTACGCCTATGCGAGGAACGCCTACTGCTTCTTTCCCTACTCCTACTTCTCGAGCGTCTTCTTGAGCGTCTGTAATCCAATTGACTTCTACTTCTACTTCTGGAGCGTCGCCTGAACTCCCTGGCCTGCCGATCTCTCCTCCTCCTCTGGTCGTCATGGCGATGACGTGGTGTTCTTGGAGGACGATCCTGATCGGCATCCGAGAATTCACCTCTAGGATTGTGGAACACGTGAAGGAAGTTACAGTGCTTCCCCCTGGGACACTTGTCCCGATGGAAGAGACCTGGAAAGAAGTAAAACACAGATTATAATGGTGGTTGCACTCTCTCAAACACCCTGGACAAAACTGTCCATGAACAAAATTGTCCTTGTCACATAAACCTGCAACACTGGTTGCATCTGGTTGGGATATAGGTGAGGGCGGTCTGCGGACTATAGTTATTTGGTTAACTTTGCCCAAGGCCTGACAGCACAGCTGGGTGCACCCAGTGTATAAGCATTTTTGTGTGATTTGCTATTAATTAATTATTTTCAATTCTGTATTTTGATATCATTGTGTTTTCTGCCAAATAAAATAATTAAATTTCAACTAAACAAAATAGAAACCTTCAATCACAACACACAAGGGCAAACAAAATTGTACATCAGAATCAGACAAAGAAATAATGAAATTGCCTCCCTATTACCCCAAAATATCAAACCTGTAAATGATACTCGAGTAGCCAAAATTCACACCAGACATGGGCTAGAACAAGATGCTTATATAATGCAAGTTGCAATCCCACTCATTGTTGCTTGAGTTTGCCTAAAAACAGGCATGCCAGCAAATGTGCCAATCAGTTCTCATGGTATACAAAAGCAGGCCTTAAATTTCAATATTTTTAGGGGAAGGCCACTTTTCTGTAGGGCACATTCCTATATTACAGCACAAATAGTAATAATTGGAAAGGGCACAAAAAATCTCCAAGGCCTATGAGAGGGTCATTGAGGCCAGAAGGGCAGACATCTGTATGTTACAGATAATAATCACCAAGGGTCTGAATCAAATCTTATCAAGCCAAACCAGCAAATAAGGGAATGCTTGTCTTGAAATTCTCGGATTCTAAATTCTTACCACATATTGCTGGTTTCCATCTGCTGACGGGACAGTACCGTGGATCGAGCTGCTTCCCGCCGTAGAAACGCCCAGCGAAGACCTGAGCGGCCTTAGCAGCCTCCTCCTCGTTACGATACTGGACATAGACGTTCCTCGAAGATGGGGCTCCCAGTTACGACATACCTGTCACCAAAGAAATATCAATTAAACTCTTGGATCATTTGGTTCATTCGTTTTTACCCTACACATCTTTAGTGTTTGGTGATGCTGCCACCTGTGTTCCGTTTGTTATAGGGTCATATTTTGGTGGCTGTCTTTTGTGCGCTTTAGCTGCCACATTTCTTGACACATTTACCCGACTGCAAATAAAGGATGCTTATGCTTGTAAGTAAATAACTAGGGGACCTACAGCCGTAAGTCCACTCCAAAGGACTTGGTAATGAGGATTAATGCCTTACCAAAGGGCACTAGAGCATCGACTTGTTTTTAAACCCATGACCTCCTGGTTACAAGACCATTGCTCTACCACTGACCCATCACGCCTCCGAAAAGCAAAAACAACCAGATGGTATACTACATGTATATACAAGAGTTGAATTAAGAAAACCTTGGTTCTCTTGGCAGGACTTTACTCTTTGAGTAATAATAATATAATATTATCAAACTATTTTTCATCCTAGCATAATTTTTAAGTAGTAGGATGTAATAGGATTCATGCAAGTACTATAAGAGTAATTGTTGATGTAAGAATCTTCCAAGTTCTGCTGTGACTTCAATTCCCATGCTGCTATTTTGCTAAAATACTTTGAGGTTCCATTTAAATGAAAAAAGTTACCAAAATTCATTGCATGTTCTAAAACAATATTTTGAACACCACTGCACCTGAATTGATCCTGCATTGATCTCTAAATCTAAAACAGTATCTTCATCATTCAATGTTCACATACAAACAAACCTGTCTACAGCGACTGCCCAAGGAAAACACAAATTTGCTAGTTGTAGACAGGTGGTCTTTGTAGACAGGTTCCTTTAGTACATGTTTCAATGAGAAATCATTTGCAAGGGAAACAAAAAATGTGCTTGTTGTAGACAGGTGGTCACTAAAGCAGGTTTGACTGTACAAACAAACAAATGGACCCCTTACCTTCAACTGAACAACCTCGCCGTATTCCCTGAACTCGGGTAAGACATCCTCATAGAACTCATGAAAGTTTACGTAGGCCGACTCCTCGTCACATTCCAGACCCACGTCGGCATCGTACTCGTCCTTGAAGTCGGGACCGAGACCAAAGTTGGTATACATCCCGGGTATCATGAGAGTGGTGCCTTGCTCCGGATAGGGGTGTGTCCGCGAACATCTACAAGAATGAACCAAAGACATGAATCAGTCATTTTTTTTAGCAAAGGTTCTGAAACGTGTCTTGGGATGATCGGTCTGCCCTTCTCCCAGCCAAGAGTAGTCTTCACTGTCAGGTCATGGTTACAGCACTGGAGGGGGGGGGGGGGTGTTTCATAAAGATCCTAAGTGAACTTAACTCTTAGTTGGACTTAAAACATTACGGAGAGCCATTTGTAGCCTTAAAATGAAATATATTCAAAAGCGAGAAATCAGGTATTTTTAGAATTTTTATAAATTCCACATCAAGAACATGAAATGTCCTTGACAATAGAAAATATGAATGATTTGAGTCAACATTTTATGCCTTTTAAAATAACTGTTGCAAAATGTTTCATAGATGCTAACGGCTTTCAATAATTGTTAAGTACAACTAAGAGATAAGTTCAACTAAGGATCTTTGTGAAACACCCTAGGAGTCTGATAGCTCACAAGACTGACAACCCATTAGACGATGTTGATCTCATCGGTCATTCAAGCCAATCTTCAGAGGGCTTACTAGAACAGCATTTTTTAACCATCATCCCAATTCCAAAACATAAAAAAAAAATCATTTTGCATCACTCTTCCACTTGTCAAGTACCACATACACACATATGGGCACATTTCTTTATAAATTTTGAAAGCGAGCCACTTTTCAGAGGGTTCCTAGACCGATGGCCCATGAGACCAATGGCTCAAGAGACTGACAGCCCACAAGACTGACATTTTCTTATGTTCCCTTAATAGACTGTATTCGTTGTCTGACAAAGGTAAATTATACAGTCAAAACCCGTCTACAGTGACCGCCCAAGGGAAACACAAAAGTGGTCTTTGTAGACAGGTTCCTTTAGTACATGTTTCAATGAGAAACCATTTTCAAGGGAAACAAAAAATGTGGTCCTTGTAGACAGGTTATCACTTTAGTTTGACTGTATATGTTATCAGCATAATTTTGTTGAGTCACAATGAACCTGTTTCAGGTTCTCTACTTGCATGACCATGTTGGGTAATCCAACAAATGCTCCAGCAACAATTGCTTTGAACTTTATTTCATCAAGGATGTAGGGTTAGGGTCTGAGATGCAATCAAGTTTTAAAGGCTGTCTGTACTAGTTTGGCTAGGAGAGATTAGACCACCCAGGAAGATCACTGGCAGGTGGCTATCTCATCAACTCAGCTCTCAATTAACATAAGAAAAGAGGATCATGGGAGACCAATGGTCACCGATGAGGCATTGTTTTCTATATAGAGGGAGCAAGTAGCTACAAGTAGTACAGTGGGCCTTTAAGCTAGGCTTAGCCGAGGTTAGAGTAATGGTTCAAGTTAGAAATTTAGTAATGGCAGGAATGTGACCGCAAAGCAATTGTTACTGAGAGATGAATGCTGTGGATGAAATAGACCAGTTCACGGTTAGCACATATCCCAAATGACCCCTAATATCCATACATCTTCAAAATATGAAGAGGTCCCACTTTGTACATTTTGAAATAATCCCTCCCACAGCAATGGAGGTGCTACATAAATAGCCTTTGTTTCCCCTTTTCAAAGAACACTTCCACCTGTGTATCATGGAGTGCACTGCTTGTGCAGAAATGAATAATGATTACATAACTTTCATGAGCTCGTATCCAGTATTTTGACTCCGTGTATTTCACAATTCGGTCTGCAATGACCTTTATCTGCTCATGCTCAGACTGCAACTATGAATTGGCTTATTGTTTTAAAAAGTTTATATTTGAGTTGTAGTGGACTATATGTTTTTGTCATTTCACATTCCTGTACATGATTGTAAATAGCCAGTTGGCTTTTATGTTATTTTTGAGTACCCAATAAAAAAAGAAAAAAAAAAAAAAAAAAAAAAAATGAATTGGCTTTTTGTGCAGGAGACTGGAGCAGGAGAGACGAGCAACAACGATCACTTTATCCAAGTTTACATCTATCCCCAGTTTTCAGGGGTGACAGTGAGCACTTAAAAAAAAAAAGGATTCAGGGAAGAAAAAAATGGCTTTTAACAACATTCCCCCTCCTTTTGAGTAGGAAAATTGGTAAAATAATTGAAAAATTGGGGTAAAATCGGGAAGAAAAAGAATAAAAACAGGAAACTGATTTAAATTGGGTCATTATCAAGCCTGGTTTCGTACCTCTCCTTGAATCTGCATGCACCGGTCTTCAAGAAGAACGAGCATATCTCTTCTTTCTTCTCCGCTCGTCCAGATTGGTTTGAGGCCGGCTGACTGGAAGCAGGGGCCTCTGGGTTACGCCATTCTTTAGATCCTTTTGAAGACTCCTGCATCGACAACAAAAGTGACGTGGTGAACATTTTTTATAACCCCTTTCATGAACTACAAAGTGCACGCAGATGCAGCATTTTTAAAGCCCCACCTCCTCGTTACGATACTGGACATAGACGTTCCCTCGAAGATGGGGCTCCCAGTTACGACATACCTGTCACCAAAGAAATATCAATTAAACTCTTGGATCATTTGGTTCATTCGTTTTACCCTACACATCTTTAGTGTTTGGTGATGCTGCCACCTGTGTTCCGTTTGTTATAGGGTCATATTTTGGTGGCTGTCTTTTGTGCGCTTTAGCTGCCACATTTCTTGACACATTTACCCGACTGCATATAAAGGATGCTTATGCTTGTAAGTAAATAACTAGGGGACCTACAGCCGTAAGTCCACTCCAAAGGACTTGGTAATGAGGATTAATGCCTTACCAAAGGGCACTAGAGCATCGACTTGTTTTTAAACCCATGACCTCCTGGTTACAAGACCATTGCTCTACCACTGACCCATCACGACCCATCACGACAACAAAAGTGAAGTGGTGAACATTTTTTATAACCCCTTTCATGAACTACAAAGTGCACGCAGATGCAGCATTTTTAAAGCCCCACCGCCCTACTTATAGCTACTTGCTCCCTCTATACAGCCAACAATGCCTAAGCGGTACCTGTTGGTCCCCCATGATCCTCTTTTTCTTATGTTAAGTAAAAGCTGATTTGATGAGATAACACCTGTGAGTGACCTTGCAGGGTGGTCTTATCCCTCCCGTAAACTAGTACAGATGGGCTTTAAGGAGTTTTTGTATTAAAGACGCATAGATTAGAAGTGGGCTCTCATGGGGAATTCAACCACCATTTGGGTGTCTACTGTTTACCCCATAACAGATAATGTCAATTACCAGGATTAGCCTTCAGTTTTGATGACCAACAAGCCTTATAAATGCAATACTCAGCATTTTCTACCCATTTCCCCCTATGGTAAAGTCATTATCTTCCATTTCTCTCACCCAGAGTCTCTCTGTGAGACTAGGGGGATATTTCCTGATGGGACGACTATGGGTTTGCTGTTTTGCGAGACTTCACTGGTATTTCTACCAAGTCAGCGAACTATGACCTAATGCACATGGAAACTGACAACCATCTCCCTTAAACAGAACACGATCCATCTATTACACAGCATCATCCCAAGACCGGGAGATTATGAACGCGAACCTCATAATTTCCAATCCTAGGTCACCACATTTCCTGCACTGCTGTCACAGGTACTCTTTACACACTTGTTTTGCTTCACCCCGTACTTTGCCTAGCCCCGTACTACCCTTAACCCCGGACTAACCTTTTTGGCTGTTCTAACTGCAATTCCTTAGTCCCGTACTAGCTGTATAGCGTGAATATTCATTAATTCGCTCCATTGCGTATTTTTCCTTTCTGTTCTCATTCATTTGCCTCGCACCGCAATTGTCGAGTTACCACTACAATTGTGGGGTTAGCCCTGCTATTTCGCAGGGCCAGCTAACCCCGTACTATAGGTGGGGCTAGCCCACTTTGGTAAATACATGTCTGAACAGAAAGTGGAATAAGCTTAAAGATAAACTTGAGTTCTGGTAAAAAAAGAAAATGAATTCTCACAAAATCTAACGAAACTTACACTGAATGTTCAAGATTACAAATAAATGTCATGTGCCAAACAATTTTGGAAGAAAATGTATACTGGCTGAGTAATGAGCATAGAAAGATAAGGAAATCAGGGTAGTACTATATAGCCCCGACGCGCATATTTTTTTTACACAACTGTTTAGCCATTTTCGCGAAAAAATTCCAAGAAGTGCTCTGGTGAAAGAGTCTAGGTCGTCAGCGCACTGTGTGCAAGCACGTACACCCAGGGAAGGGAAGATGATAGAAAGGGGAAAACAAGGATAGTGGAGAGGATATGGAGAAGGAAAAACAAGGACATACATAAGGAAAGAGAAGAGGATAAGTCATAGAAATACATAATTGAAGAACTAAGAGGATCATAGATCTAGACTAAGGAAAAACAGGGAAATACATAAAGGAGGAGAAAGGGAATCTATCATATTAAAACAAATTTAGATGCATGACGAAGGAGAGAAGGATAGATTGATGGAGAAACAAAGAAATACATAAAACAAAAGAGAAGAGGTTAGAATAAGAGAGAACAAAAGAAATACATAACGAATGAGAACCAGGGGATAGATTGAAGGAAAAACAAAGAAAACTAACAAAGGAGAAAAAGGATAGATTTAAGAAAAAAGAAAAAAAAAATACATGACAAAAGAGAAGAGGATAGATTGAAGGAGAACACAAAAATACATAATGAAAGAGAAGAGAGAATATAACCCGAAACAAATAACGAGTATGTACACATGTACAACTCCAGCAATCCAACAAAACTGCTAAGGGTAATGCTAGACTCTGTCTCTAGTCGTTTGTACAGTATATTTGACTGAAGTGGCTAAACAGTTGTGTAAAAAAAATATGCGCAGCCCCGACACCATGTGTGTTGTCCCATATACATCTTTCTGTGTAAGTGACTGTTACTTTACCAAGACTCTGCCAAATTTATGATGATTTTGATGACTCCAGAACCTTGCATTACACACCATTACTTACATGCTATATGATCAACTTTTCTGATCCATTACACACCTTTTCTTTCACAATGCAATCGCCTTACCAGAACTCAAGTTTATCTTTAACCCCGGAATATAGGTGGGGCTAAGACCCAGTGAAAAAATACACGGGGGCTCGGGGCAAATTAGCCCCCGAAATGCCAAAAAGAGCACCCAAAAGTCATAAAAGAGCCCCACAATTGGCATAGAGTTCATTGCAAAACAAATTAAAGAGTGTTATTTTCATGCCAGCAAGCTTGAAAAGTAGCCCCCAATTTGTTTTAAGTATTTGTTTCCCTGCTAAGACCCCCCTTTAACCCCACCTATATTCCGGGGTTAAGAACAATTTTGCCAGTGTGAAAAGAGTAATAAAGTCTTGGAAAACATCACATGGACGTGTGCGGTTATCATGACATGATGGCAGTGATATCTTTGTTGGTTCAGGTTTGTAAATGGCAGCTGGTATTTTTTTAGTGTTCCATTACTGGGCTTTTCAGAGTTCGAGAACATGATTTTCACACTTCATTTTTTTAATTGATTTCTACATCCTCCTTTGAAACATACATGTTCATGCCATATTAATGTTGAATATAGAAAAGGTAACTAATTAAGTTATATACTCAATGCATAATCAATGTGAATTAGATAAACATGATATAGGAGAGCTACAGCATAAGCATGAAGCTTCATGAGCTTGCAGCCATCAGTTTACATAAAAACTAAAAAACTAAAAGAGAGACAGTGACTTGCTATCAAAAGCATCGATTAACAATGTTTCCAGTTTTACAAATCTGAGATGCATGGCCCTACGTGTTTGTCTGTGATAAGGTGTAATATTGAAGTCCAAAACAAATTGTGCTTCAAAAAAGTAAAAATCTTTGAGTGACTGGTTTTACCAAACTCATTTTCCCCAGTAGATTGTAGTGTTATGAAAACCGTTCGGAAAACGCTTTTTTGAAAATTCTAAATCCAATCATAAATATCTTGATAATCAGACAGGTGACTGGCTTATAAATGTCATGGGATTCAAGACCGGACCTAAAGGTTTATAGTTATGATTGCAGCATGAGCTAAATCCAGGATTTTTAAAAGAAACTGAGGCAAAGATACCCAATCCTTTTAAGGAAGATAGAAAAAAGGGAAGAACGCTGTTTTTCTAACTACAGCAATGACATAATTAGTGAGTAAAATGTAGGAGGATGTAGTGAGAATATGTAGGACTTTGGAGGTATAATTGTAGTATCTCACCTTCTTGTTTCCCAGTTCGTGGTCCAGCTGCTGAAGCACACTCTGAGTTCAAAGAGGACAGGTGAGGTGGTCACATGATCAGTCACATGATGTGAATGATCACCTGACTCCATAGATCTTAGATCTGGATGAAATTCTGAAAGAATCTGAGTTAAGTCTGAACATAATACTTAAATTAAATACATGCACTTGAGTTAATAGTTTGCTACTTTTTGTAAATTGCTGCACAACTTTCTCACAGGCAGAGAGATCGGGATATCACATGACAGATTGTCACATGATCAAATGTAGTCACCTGACATAGAATGATATCAAATCCTGTGATTTTGGAGGGCATATCTATGTAAAGACAAAGAATAACATAAATTGCATAATATTGTGAAGTTGTGACTGTTCAAGATTTCGCAGAACATTAGAGATGTCTCAATGTAGCATGGCTCAAAACATACATGTAGTATAGCTTCTTATGATCAGTAAGTTTATATTACTGCTAGATTGAAACTCTGAATTAGTCCAGGGGGTGTTTCACAAAGACTAAGATCAATTTTAAGTTGGGCTTAACTATGGCAGGCCATTCATGCCACTGGTTGCTCTCACTATTATGATCATTAGACAATATTTTTTCCTTCAATAATGAATGATAAAAAATGGTAAATTCTGTTGATTTGTGACCATGATCTGTACGTCTCTTGAGAGACTAGTGCCAGTATATGGTGAGAGCAAACAGTGGCATGAAAGGCCTGCCATAGTTAAGTCCAACTTAAAATTGATCTTAATCTTTGTGAAACACTCCCCAGCACACATTCTTCTACATACTGAGTTTTTATACATAATCTATTCTTGATCTTCCACCGGTTTATTGCTGAAAAATATTGATACAAAATAAATAATGTTATACCACTGAAAGCATTGTGCCAATGGTCTTGATAACATTTTCAAGGTGAATGTCGGTTAAGTACATTTTCATAGTAGTTGATCATGATAAAAAGATACGATTGAAGACGGTTGAGTAAAGATAGGTTGACGCGATCTCATCCTGCAGCTGCTACGTATTGAGTTGGTTAAGGAATGGTGCAACAATAGTACAGAATTACATTTACACATTTGCTGAAAAAAGAAGGTTTTTAGGCTTGATCTGAAGTGACAATCTTACAGGAAGGGAGTTGGGTTCCACAAATAATCATCCTGAATTTAGGAATGTTATCATTACAGTATCAACAGCATTAAAAAAAGTAAAAACAGATACCAAATACCTACTGATAACAATAACAAGAGTATTAAATTTAGAGATAAAATACCTTGTTTTAACCCCTTGACTCGTGATAAATCTTTTCCCTAAAGTCTAAACAGAGGGACGATCTGATTCCTGTAGGCAACGAGTTACGGACATGCATTTTGGGCTGGGTTCAAACACCCAACCTCTTGATTTGATAACGACTCAGGCCAATGAACTCATGACCGACAAACATGCATAAGAAACAAATTTATAAAATGAATTGGATATGTAAACCGCGATGTTGACACTCAGATTTGGGCATCTTTTCACCTCTAGCTCTTGATCCTTCTTCTCCTTCTCTTCATCTTCCTTTCTCTGTTGCTCCTCCCATTCTTTTTGGATAAGTTTCTAAGGAGATGGAAAGAAACAGAGGGAAAGAAACAATGTTACTCTTATGGTTAGAAAAGATTTTTGTAATATCTTGTTTCAAAATAGGATCTTCCCCCAAAATTGATTATTTATGCAGGTCGATTGGAATAAATACAAATTCAGTTCAACATATAGCTTTCCCAGGTACAAAGTATTTCTAAATTTGATTCAAATGGCCTTTTGAATTTGTTTCATTAAAAGATGACCAGGATCACACCAAACTTAGTATTTAGAAAGGTAATAAACACTATAGTATATACGAATATTGTTTCTTTTTTAATTTTCAGCTCTGTTTTTCACAAATGTATGTTTTAGAAACTATTGTACTTATCACTGTGTAGTAATCTGTCCATATTTTAATCATGGGATATAATGCAATTCAGCCTTTTAGCTGTGATAATATTAAACGAAAATTGAATTGAATTGAATTGAATTAAACTCATGTTAAAAGATTCTTATCTTTAGTTTGTATTGTTAAAATGATAAAGTGTACAATATTTGTGCATACATGTACAAAATAAAAGATACAAACAAAGAAATACATATGTTAAGGTTAATGGATTTAATGAATTACCCGTTCTTCCATCTCCTTCTGTTTAATGGCCTCGGCAATCTTCCGTTGTTTCTCAAACTCGGCCTGCGCTAGACTCTCTCTCTCCAGCCACGCAGCCTTAGCTTCAAGGCTGTGTGTTAAACATTCACAAGGAAACATAGAATTACACTGCATTAGTAATCAGAATATGTAATTTGTTGTTACTTGCTTAAATAACGTATTCTTTAATACAATGTACAATTCTTGCAAAATCAACTTCAAGAGGGTTAAAGGCAGTTAAAGGCAAGTCATTTGGAAATCTGTATTCTACTTTAAAACTTTGCAAAATGGAATAACAGTTAAGTGTCTAATGTAACAAAATGTATAACAGCATATATCCTTGGTAGTCATACAAGAATACATTGTTCATCTCCTTCACTTACCGGTAACTCTTCTTTGCACACTGCACATGTGCATGCATTAATAGCAATTTCAATAAACACTTTACCCTCTCATACATGCACCCTACAATTTCTGTATTCTAAAGGGGTGATTCAATGATTTAAAAAAAAAATGGGGCAAGGTATTCTGGAAATTATGACAAGTTCCCCCTCCCCCCCCCAAAAAAAAAAATGTCTGCATCTTATTTTGTTTTGAGGGGGGGGGGGGGGGTGTTAAGTTTTCTACTCTGACAATATTAGAGTTGAGTACTCAAGGTAAGCCTCTTGATTTTCTAAATCAGCTAGTGTTGTGCAGGACAATAAAAGCGTCATAGCAGAGACTAATTAAGGGTTGTATATTGGTACTGTAGTGGCGACAAACCCGGCGAAGGAATACAAAAAAAAGATAGGTTACACCTGGAGTGAGCTGAAAATGAAAGCACAGGACAGAGGAATCTAGAGAGATCTTTTTGATGGCCTTATACCCCAAGATTTAGGGAAACAGGCCTAAGTATTTTTGTATGCAGTTGCCATTTGTTTACATATATAAATCGGTTTTAAAAAAAAATAGTTTTTGCTGTGGTTTACCATGTCATGGTTCTCTCCTCATCCTGATCACCTTGTCCTTGTTCTGTTTCCACCTCATTCTCCTCTACGTCTTGATTATCGTCATCTTCACTCTCATTGGCTGTAAAGTAGAGAGAATTTGTACCAGGTAACCAGGTTAAATCCAATACATCCTTCATCATCATCATCATAGTCTTGTATTCTTTCATAAAAGAGGACAATGTTTAACTTAACCCACTGCATACATGCCAACATTTGAAAATCAGAAATCTGTACAAATTATGCTATTTAAAAAAAAAAGAGGAACAATCCTAACTCTCCTATTCAATACTACAGACAAATTTGTACAGGAAGAGGAACACCTGCATTAAAATGATAATTATCTTCTCCCAAAAAGAGGAATGTTCCTCTTTAATCTGAACAGTTGGCATGTATGCCACTGTACTATACAAAATGTCATCCTCTATTTCAATCATTTCAGGACAGGATTTATTTTTAGGGCTAAATTGATCACATGTTGGTCTTCAAATTGGCAACAATAATATCTTTTCTCATTACTACCTTATTAAAGAAGCAGAGCGAAGGTTTCAAAAGGCTTTTAACCTCAATAATGTTGGTATCATTGCAAAGTTAATGTTACAATCTTTCTAATGGTTCATATTTAGTTATCAAAAATTGTTACAGAATTGACTTATCTGCTATTAAAAGTGGTGAAATTACTACCCGATTATTCCGCCCTCGATCGGCCTGCTATATTGTGACGTACGATTTGTGACGTAGGAGGTTGGGCACATGAGCGCGAGAGCGCTCCCAAGAGCTCTCACACAACTCTCGTCTGCATGCATTATACGTACATACAAACGCCACTCGAACGCTAAATATCTGATCAAAATGTCCGAGCTCGAAGAAGAGGTTTTACTCGATTTAGAATTCGAAGCTGATGAGCACAGCTCCACAACTAGTGACAGTGGTACTGATAGTGACGATGATGATGATGGGGTGTAGGAGAGATGGAAAAAAGAGAACAATTCGGAGAAGACGGCGTCGATGCTGGTGCAAGTCCAGTGATAGTATATCTGCGCGAGCTGGCTGAGCTGCCAGCTGCCGCTCAGCTCTCCAGGCCCCGCTCAACTGGCGATCGACCTGTCATGCACCTTATTGTCACTGGGGTGACTGGGCGAGACATTTTCGAATTTGTCGGGATGTGTAGGGCTCTTTAGCAAATTTCACGGATAACAAAACAAAGACGATCAGATGTGAGGTTATATTTGGCGAAAATAAATTACAAATATGCACCATTCATAAATAGAACTGCAGCTGCAGGACATAAACATGAGGGAAGCTTGCGATTCACTCATCATAATGGTCTCCGTATATAATCAACAGCAATCACTATCACGCCAAGGGCAAGGCATGATGACTGAACAAATGCAAAACATCTAAGCAAATTACACAGAACGGAAGGGTATTTGGACAAATCAAATTGCACGGATTCACCCCTCGTATTATATAACCTAAATTTGCTTAATATTATATGTAATTACATGATTTCTAGAGATTATTATTCCACTTTCTTGTCAGGATATGAAGCATGCAAAGTCTGGATAATGTTTACGTATATGCCTATGCAAAATACCGCACGCGAGCTGTGCGAGAGGCGAGCTTGAGGCCTATAATTGCGATCGTGCCCAACCAGTGGCGTCATAATCGGCCTACTGCGCGAACAAACTGTTCAAGCCAGGAATAGAAGTTTGAGGAGGTTCTTGGAAAAAGCTTCTTACCGCGTTTCATTTATTTTCACAAGACTTTAGACCCGAATGGGTGCGTTCAAATTGGTCTACGCTATCCGGACATGTGTAATTTGCCCATTTTTAGTGATAATGTGAAATTTCTCCGCCTAGCTTCTTTAAAATAAAATTTTATGACTGTGAAAACAATTTACATTGGCAAGAGAATGCTGTGAAAAAGTTTTAAAAGTTGCCAATTTTTATTGGAAAATTTTGATATTGAATCTCTCAATGCGTGGCAAATTTAAGGAATCAAATCTTATTCTCCCTTATTTTTAAATTCCTGGCATCAAACGTAATTTAAGTCATGAAACAAAATTGTAGAAAGGTTTTTTGCCCTTTCTTCTCATGCATCAGGTATAATTTTTAGGGCGAGAGAGAGAGAGAGAAAGAGAGAGAGAGACAGAGAAAGAGAGACAGAAAAAACTAGAGAGATTGTTAATAGAAATGCACTGAATACCTGTTCTCTGAGCATCCCGAAGCTGAGCAGCTGCTTGCCTTTTTTTCTTTCGTTTCTCTTTCCTCACTTGGGCCCGGAAATATTTTCTTCTGCAAAATAAAGAAGAAGTAATTAATTGAGTAAGTATTGTTTACATTGATAAGTGCTTTGTCTATAATAATAATAATCTTTTAGTCCACTCCAAAGTTTATTAAACCGAAACGAAAATTCTTTTTGCCCAATTGATCGTGAGCCCGGCAGCCACTGAGCAGCGCCAGATTGACGTTGCTCTATCCCTTATTGTTGAACGCCAAACAGGGTAGCAGCAACTCCCATCTTTTAACGTCTTTTGGTATGACGCGACCGGGGATCGAACCCACGACCTCCCGGTTGTGAGGCAGACGCTCTACTGACTGAGCCAACACTCCGGTATCTACACACCATTTATGCACCTTATGGCACTCTTTGCAACTATTCGCCCCACCTACCATCCCAGCTAGTACAGCTTCCTGAGTGAGCTGCTACAACCAAAAGATATCAGATCAAAGACTGACTTGTGCAAGATTTTCTGATCGATACAACTTTTTTTTTCCAGAGGTTAATTCCTCCTCTATTTGAGGTAAATTTTTTAATTTACAAAAAAGGCAACAATGTAAATTCTGTAGATCCATCGGTTCTTTTTATTTTCTTCAATTGCCCAGATCATTTGGGAAATAAAAAATGTTTCCCAAAATGAAACATCTAAAGAATAATGCAAAACAGCATACAAAGATTGAGACCAAGTACCGTACAATACAGACTAAATCATTTACTTACGGTAAATGCACAGCAGTGACAACAGTAGCCATCTTGTTTGCCTGTTACCACAGCTTACAGCCATCAAACAGAGGTTCTATGGGAAGGAGGAAAAACAACAACAAATAAAAGAAGTTAAAAAACATATTATGAGTAATTAAATTTCCTTTATCCATTCCAATCCAGACTACTTACACCATGCAACTGAATTCGGAATTCTATTTAAGTTGACTAAATAGTCACCTTGCACACCACATATTAGTAGACTACTAGTGATTATTGTAAAAAGGCATGCGCTGGG
The DNA here is from genome assembly GCA_035222895.1 of Strongylocentrotus droebachiensis. Taxonomy (NCBI): domain Eukaryota; kingdom Metazoa; phylum Echinodermata; class Echinoidea; order Camarodonta; family Strongylocentrotidae; genus Strongylocentrotus; species Strongylocentrotus droebachiensis. The sequence continues at coordinate 13,051 of JAVYIG010016428.1, read as the reverse complement.
GTACGCTTACCCAGTACCTAAGTATATTAAACTAATCGCTATTATCGTTAAGTATTAGTAAGTATCAAATGTACATGTAAACCATGTGCATTTGTATTTCAGGCAGAACCATCATTCGTAAGAGGTCAGGATTTTAAAAATATGAATTACATGTTAGCTCATTATCATCAGGAATGGTAGAAGGTAAGCATATCGCTATCACTCTGTAGACCTAATCAAATTTTCAAATTTTGACCAATTTCAAAGTGCTTTGTACAGTTTGTATGAGAAGAAAGAAGAGTACTAGCAATCTCCGAAGCCGGTGGGCAGTTCGTCGGGTGCCAGAAGGGGTGATTACGAGTTAAAGCGATTTTAGGTTTTGTTTACGGTACTCTTCACGCAGGGGTAGGACTAAGAGTGCCAATTAAGGGTACGTGATATCAATACCGTATTATATATCCCAATATCACCTAGGGCTCGTTCCTAGAAACCAACGACAAGACAGTCATAACTTTATCCGCCAACAACTACGGAGATGTCTCTGATCTTCCTAAACCGTTTCACGAAGAGCTTACTAGCTAGTATCTCGTGAGATCGATACTACCGGCGAGAAGAGGAGCCAAAACTTAGCCTTAGTCGCAATACCACCGGATTATTACAAAATTAATATTAGGGAAAATGCAATTATTTAAATGAATTAGTAATGAAAAAGATTGAAAATGATACCAAGAAATAAGAGATGCAATATACTTCCAAATTTGTGTAGATTGTACAATATAAGTACTTGTAACATATAATTGTGAGTATTTCATTACATGACCGGTGAATCAGTTTGTTTCTTGAGATAGGTACCCCCCGGATATTTTAGTTTGATATTTTATAAAAATACACCAATATATTATTCTTAGAAAAATACGATGTAATGAAGTTTGTGTCCAATGTTTTAGGTATCAGTTGAATAATCAAATGACAAAACTTCAACATTCCAAAGGTTAAAACACATCTTTTAAACTGTGCATTTTACACATTTGAAGATAGAATTTATCTCGAAAGCAATATGGGTCTGAAAACTAAAGAATACACTTCAAACTATGGCTTGCCTGCTGTGGCAAAATAGCTATCCCTTCGACAATTTTCCAATGTAGAAAATATAGGCGTATAATCAGTTTATTTAAGTGGAAAAATCCTTAAATACAAACATGGCATATTTTCATGAGATTATCAAATACAAAAAACGATAAATCACTGTTTAAGTGAATTTGTTGAAAAATCATAGTTGTAGGATTTATTGACCTTTTTTGCCAGCCATAGTCTACCCAATAAATGACATGTGATGGCGCTGCCCATCGACTAAATAGTTATGAAAGAGATACGACGGCGTCAGAGGCGTCATAACTCCTTAGTCAGGATGTTGTCGTTGATCTTGGCAAAGAGAGCTTGGTGAAACACGTAGCGGACAAGTTGCTCACTAACGCTGATTTAGTCAAGAAGTTAGACTTATGACGGTTTGTAGGAACGGGCCCCTGGGGCCTTTTATTTGAAACCGTCATTTAGTCCAACTTCTTGACTAAATCAGTGCTAGTAAAGTATTTGGTAAATTACATGTAGTTTATCTATTGGACTGTGAGAGATAAACGCATGTGTCGCGCACGTGTACGTAGTCCCATATACATCTTTTTGTGTACAGTGCTTGTAACTTTATGAAGACTGGGCCAAATTTCTTATCATTTTGATGATTTCAGAACCTTGCAGTACACACCAATACTTATTTGTAGATGATCAACCTTTTCTGATCGATTCCACACCGTTTCTTTCACAATGCAATCGCATGACCATATAACTGGTCTTTATCTTTAAAGATGAAGTTGGGTTCTGGTCATGCGATTGCATTGTGAAAGAAACGGTGTGGAATCGACCAGAAAGGTTGATCATCTAGCATACATGTATAAGAATTTGTGTGTTGTAATGTATTAGCTATACATGTACATGAATGTAGAATATAGCGCCACCTTGTGCCGCGCGACAGAGTCTCCAAGATGGCCTCTTGACTTAACGAGTGCCGGAATAAACCTTCTGAGTTAAACCCAATATATCAGTCAACAGCGTGCTTCTTCATGTTCACAAGACAAGAACATAACATTTTGGCGACGAGGATGGCGGTATGAAGGTAGTTAAGACTGTGATTATTGGGACTTAAGCTAGAAAGGCGAGATAAAGTAGCAATGTCGATGCCAGACCTTTTGCGTTGAACAGTGATTGAGTTACACAGTGCGGTTTGTAATATGAACGCTTCGCGGTGTACCGTGCGTACGTGACCAAGTTAATATGAAATCACTGTTTGGAGTCTATGGAAAAGTTGAGTGTATGGACGCTGAATAAAAGAAGGCCATTTGATAAAGTATGGACGCTATGCCGTATGGAGGCCTAGATTTAGATTGAACACATTTCAGCAGTCTGAGAGATTGAAGTGACAGATGTTACTTGTTATGGCTCAGGACCACGCCCAGGATCCAGCCAGATCCAGTTTGCAGCCCAGCCTAGCCAGCCCAGCCCAGGGAATCCAGCCAGATCCCGCAGCCTAACTTACCTCCAGCGCAACAGAAGCAAGCCAGCTTTTAGACAGAGAGGGAGTTTAATTTCAAGTAAGCTGAGACTACGCCAGTCAACCAGCTGAGGGGGAAAGGACCAGAACTTAGAAGCAAGTCCAGCCTCCAGGACCAAGCTCTACCATTAGCATGCCCAGCCAAGCAATGTTTGAACAATGAATGATAAAAACAGATAAAGACAAATAACTCAAAAGACATAACAGTATCCAGATTTTTGGCAAAAGAATTAAGTGAGACTGTAAGTGTAGCCGCAGTTCCTGATATAAAAATATAAAGGAACAGGTCTTGTAGTTATTTGGTCTAAATGTTAAAATCCAAGTTTAATTGAAAAAAAAAGGTCTGAATTTAGCCCAATGTCAGGCCTTGCAGGTTCATTTGCCTAGTATAGAGCTAATTGAAGACTTAGTCATAGCACTCCAGTGTGTTGTTTAAAGAGGTACATTTATACATGATTGAGTTAAACAGGTCCAGGTCTTGATAGTCAAGTGGTCTTAGACTATCCCAGTTTAAAGCAAAAAGTTTATGTAATTTTGCTATATTGATAACATTGCATTGATGTTTAATTAGTCACATAGAGTTTGAGTAATCCAATGATCATTAATAGGGTCTACCAGGTTGATGAAGTAAATAGGTAACTAGGACTATTGGTCCAAGGTGTAAATTGACCCTGTGTGTGTATTTTATCGCAGCATATAGCCGTACACTTAGTAAATATAATTGGAAAACCAATTGGTAAAAGCCAGTCGTGACTAAACATACACTTGACACAGTATAGTCCCACCTGTGATTTTTTGTGTGGTGACACATTTCAATTGTATCAAGGAGCTATAATAAACATTAAGTTGACTCTATAGTATTTGCTACATGTAGGTTGGCTATAAGGAATTAAAATTATGGCAAGTCAACTTATTGGTAGTGTGCCCAAATTTGACGAAGGGTACAATTTTGATGAGTGGATAGAACTTTTGGAAGCATGGTTTGATGCTAACAGTGTAAAGGATGAAGGGAAAAAGAGAGCAATTTTTCTCACAAATCTGGGTAGCAAAAACTATCATACGCTTCGAGCTCTAATGCAACCGAACAAACCTACTGGTCAATCATATTCAGAATGTAAGGATGCACTTAAGGCACATTTCGCACCAAAGCCTACTGAAATAGTTCAGCGTTATAGGTTTTACACTTGCATTCAAGGACAAGATGAGTCCATACCCCAATTCGTTGCGAATTTGCGCCAATTATCTGAGGGATGTAATTTCCATGAGTTAGATAATATGATCAGGGATCGCTTAGTAGTAGGTAGCCGGGATGTTGCGATTCAACGTAAATTGTTGAGTGACCCATCTCTAACTTTGAAGCATGCACTCCACACTGCTACAGCCATGGAAGTAGCGAACAGAGATGTTGAGAAGCTCAAGGTGTTGAGTAAAGGGACAGAACCACCAACAGTTCAGTACATGCAGGATGGAAGCCAGCGTTACAAGTCGTACGCAAGACCCTTATCACATCAGAAAACACACCAAAGTCGGAAACAGGACAAGAAACCTTGGAAGCCGCAACAGCCCAGCCAAAAGCATCAAGGAGTTCCTACGTCAAGGTGTTGGAGATGTGGTTCTGGTGATCATACCCACACAACATGCAGATTCAAAGATGAAAAATGCTACGAGTGTTCTCAAGTGGGTCACACCAAGAGTCAATGTGAAAAGGTGCAAGCTTACAAAAAGAGAGTACATGTAGGTAAAAAACCACAGGCTAGACAGGGTAATAGAGCCCATCATATCCAATCTGAGGAAGGAGATCCTATGGTTGAAACAGATTGTTTAAATCATTTAGAAAGCTTGAACCATTTATCTGTACCGCCGTACATGGTAACAGTAACCATAAACGACACAGAGTTGGAAATAGAGGTAGATACAGGCAGCCCCTGGACACTAATTTCACAAAAGCACTTTGAATCCATTAGTAAGACAGAGGTAGCAAAGACAAGAATTAAGCTAAATTCATATACTGAAAATGGAGTAAGAATTGTAGGTGAAGCAGCAGTAGAGGTTAAATTTGAACCTAGTGGACAGCCCAAGACATTGTACATGGTAGTAGTTGAAACGGGTGCCACTTTGTTGGGAAGAGATTGGATAGAAGAATGGCCTGCCCTGTTGAGAAAGTTTCCAAGAAAGGAAAAGGGGGGAAAGTCAGAAGCTAATCATGTAAGCCCAGCAGCTAATATTCATAAGGTACACAATGACTTGCAGTCAATGTTAGATAAACACAAGTCTGTGTTTGATCATAGCAAGTTAGGTAAACTAGAAGGCTTTCAAGCTAAGGTCTACCCGGTTAAAGAGAATGGTGAAATGGCATTCTACAAGGCAGCACCTGTGCCATATGCTAGTAGACACAAGGTAGATGCAGCATTAGATGATCTTTTGGATCAAGGGGTGATCGAACCTGTTCGGTTCAGTGATTATGCCTGCCCCATTGTAGTGGTGAATAAACCAGATGGAAAGGTGCGTATATGTGGGAACTACAAGCTCACAGTGAACAAAATCCTCAAGGTTGAACAGTATCCAATTCCTACATTTGAGGATATGATGCAAGAGATGCAAGGTGGGATTTCCTACACAAAGCTTGACTTATCACATGCCTACCACCAGGTGGAGCTCGAACCTAAAGCACGGAAATACACCACCATAAACACACACAGAGGACTTTATCAATACACCAGATTGCCTTTTGGTTTAGCTAGTGCGCCAGCTCTGTTTCAGAGGACCATGGAATCCTTGATAGGGGATATACCGATGTGTCGTCCGTATCTTGATGATATTATTGTCAGCGGAAAAACAGAAGAAGAACACCTCAACAACCTTGAACGAGTCCTTGAAAGACTACAGAACAGTGGACTTCGCTTAAAGAAAGGAAAATGTGAATTCCTCAAGCAGTCAGTCCAGTATCTGGGACACAAAGTGGACAAAGATGGTATCGGCCCACTCCAAGAGAAGTTAGATGCCATCAGAGAGGCACCGAGGCCTGTCAATCAGACGCAGCTTCAAGCGTATTTGGGACTCCTAGGATATTATAGGAAGTTCATACCCAATCTCACGACGGAGATAGCAGCCCTGACAGAACTATTGAAAGCAGAGTACGTCACGCCAAAGACAAAGGGAAGGAAGAGAAGGAGTCCTGACGAAGCCGACCCAAAATTCAAATGGGGGCAAGAACCAGAGAGGGCATTTAAGAAGTCAAAGAAATTGCTTCAGAGTCAAAGTGTGTTGACGCATTACGACACGAGGAAGCCTCTCCTGTTGCAGACGGATGCCAGTCCATATGGTCTAGGAGCCGTGATCAGTCATAGAGATGCTGATGGTCAGGAACGCCCGATTGCCTTCGCCTCAAGAACGCTATCAGCAAGTGAGAAGAACTATGCGCAATATGAAAAAGAAGGACTATCTATCATATATGGCCTCAAGAAGTTTCACAGATATCTATATGGAAGAGAATTCACCATAATAACAGACCACAAGCCCCTCCTTGGTCTGTTCGGACCAAAACCGGCAAGCACAATGGCTTCAGCAAGAGTAGCAAGATGGCAAATGATCTTGACCGCGTACGACTATGCCATAGAGTACAAAGAAGGAAAAAAACACTGCAACGCAGATGGATTGTCTCGTTTACCGATGGCAGGTACTGACAAAGCCAAATGGTCAAGGGAGGATCTCGACGACTTAGACGAAATCCCTACCGTAGTCAACCTCTTGGAAGACATTGATGTGAGACCAGTTGATGCAGAGGAAATCAAGTGCAAAACCCGAAAAGATCAAGTTCTAACAAGAGTGAAGAACTACATCCAAACCGGATGGCCGGATCGAAGACATTTGGATGAGTCCTTCAAGCCTTACATCCAAAAGAAAGACGAGTTGAGCATTGAGGACGATATAATTCTGTGGGGTCACAGGGTAGTGATTCCTGAAGATCAAGAGTTGCGCGAAACATTGATTCAGGAGTTGCATGAAACTCACCCAGGGATTGTGAAAATGAAGTCACTTGCAAGATCATACTTTTGGTGGCCAGGTATTGACAAGAGCCTCGAGCACAAAGTGAGAAGTTGCCTAGTTTGTCAAGAGCACCAAAAGACTCCACAAGCAGCACCGATACACCCATGGGAGTTTCCGGATAAGCCTTGGAGTAGAGTGCACATAGACTATGCCACTATTGAGAGTCAGGAAGTGCTAATTGTAGTTGATGCACATAGCAAATGGATCGAAGCAGTCCGAGTAAATCGTGCTACAGCAGCCGCAACAGTAACTGTGATGAGACGTTTGTTTGCATCATATGGCATTCCAGAGACTATTGTGAGTGATAATGGGACACAATTTGTTTCAGAAGAGTTCTCAGGATTTCTACAGCAGAACAACATAGAACATGTCCAGACAGCTCCTAAACACCCTTTGAGCAACGGGTTAGCGGAACGTGCAGTTCAAACTGTGAAGAGAGGAGTAAAGAAGACGACTGGAACATCTCTGGAGATGAGAATTCAGAAAGTTCTGTTAACGTACAGAGTGACGCCCCAGGAGACCACGGGAAAGAGTCCAAGTGAACTACTCATGAAGAGGAAGATTCGTACTCGACTAGATTTGGTTCGACCAAATCTGAGTAGGACAGTCAAAATGAGACAAAGTACCATGAAGCAAAGGTCTGATCTGAAGACGAAGCAGAGACACTTCCGAGTGCAAGATCGTGTCTTGGTCAAGAACTTCTATGCAGGACCTACTTGGTTACATGGACATGTGAGTGAAATACTTAATGCGTCAATGTATCTAATTGAGCTCAGGGATGGTCGCGTGGTTAGACGTCACATAGATCACATCAGAGGTTGTTACCCAGCAAGTGAAGGTATTCAAACTCCTACAGAGGAATTGACAACAACCAATCAACCAGATGTCCAACCAGAGTTGATCACAACACCAGCACCAATTGAAGTACAGTCAGAAAACATGTTTCCTACTTTTAATGAAAGTACACCAAACTCTTTTGCAGAGTTGGCACAAACCCCATCAAGAGCTAAATCTTCTACTGTAACAAGTACAGACACAACTCAACCTGAAAGAGAAATGTCTACAAGGCAAAAGAGAATGCCTACAAAGTTCAATGACTTTATTGTATATCAATAAAAGAAAGGAAGAAATATCATGTAATACATAACAAATCAGCAGTTTGATAGTTATGCAATGAAACGAAATCAATGCATATCATTATGGTAAAATACATGTGTTTGGCAGTAAGTTGTAACAGTCAAAATACATGTGTTTGGCAGTAAGTTGTAACAGTCAAAATTATATTGGAAATAATAAGTATTTTGAAAATACAAATAATTATGTTTGATTATATAGTAAATTCTTGTTTATGATATTGCATATCATATTGCTTTTGTGTTGAATAATATTAAGGGTAAACTCACAAAATATGTCATATACATCCAGACACAGAAGTGAATAAGACAAGTATACAATGTTATTACAGTGTACAGGTATATTTTATTGTTTCAACAGATTCATTAAGAATCAAATATGTTATTTAGTTATTAAAAAAAAAAAAAAAGAAGGTTAAAGCCTATTGATTAAGAATGGTTTAGAGTTACAGGAAAGTAAATGTGATTTACATATTGAGGGATGAAGATAGACAATTATTTTGAAAACATTGTTTTAGATTTTTTACCATGTGAATTTCATTTAAAGGGGGAAGAATGTAATGTATTAGCTATACATGTACATGAATGTAGAATATAGCGCCACCTTGTGCCGCGCGACAGAGTCTCCAAGATGGCCTCTTGACTTAACGAGTGCCGGAATAAACCTTCTGAGTTAAACCCAATATATCAGTCAACAGCGTGCTTCTTCATGTTCACAAGACAAGAACATAACATGTGTATTGCAAGATTCTAGAATCATCAAACTGATAAGAAATTTGGCCAAGTCTTGGTAAAGTTACAAACACTGTACACAGAAAGATGTATATGGGACAACACGAACACGTGGCGTAAAAATCCTACCCCCCGAGTTTTACGATGTTACTGACATATTTAGAATATAAAGGCATTTGAAGAGCCATGCTTTTCAGGGAACATGTCTTATCTGATGATCTTCCACACTTGTCTAATAAGAATTATTACGCTCACAAAATATTTTTCACCTCTTCCCAGAACTCAACCTTCTTTTTAAACAGGGGTTTATGGCAATTCTATTTATGCTTCTTTAAAAATGAACTTTTTATGTTACGCGAAACCGTACCCGCAGAGCGCTGATGAAAAAAAAACTTCCGCGAAAATGCGGACGATCCGACGATCCTTCTTTTTTAGGACGCATTTTGTACGCATAGTTTCTATAGATTTTTCTAGGAAGATATCCTCGTTTATGCGGACGATCCTCACTCTCAGACCAGCGCCCCTGGTAGACTAGTATTTGATCCTTAATTTGGATTGGAGGGGTGCAGAAAATGTAGATTCTAGGTTTTATTTGCTCTTGTGCGATATAAAAGGGTGAATACTTTTTATTCCGTTAAATTCATATTCTAAATTCACTCAGTTTTTCATTTAGATCTAGATCTATATCAAGTTGTATTTTCATCGATATCGGATAGGGTCTTTAAATTAACTTGATCATGTCGATAGGCATGCTGCAGCCATTGGGCAATGGCTTTGCACGCCAATGAATATGAATTGCAAAGTGCAGGGCTACATGCATGATACGCGTACAAAGTGAATGAGCAGTTGCCTTTTTCACGAGAATACGGACAAATCATACTCACGGATAATCTACGTCTATCCTTCAAGAGTTTTCCACTTTCCACCTTTTTTAGTTTCTTTCGAATAACATGCATGCATGAATCATGAATTTTACCTTGATTAAGCCACCCTATCTTTAATAATCTATCATTCTATGCTGGATTCACATGCAACTTGGTTTGAGTTCGTTGGTATTTATGGAATGCTAATTGTGCTCCTTTTCTTTAAAATAAATTTAAATTTAAGCCTACCATAAGGCATGTAATAATTTTATGTGTGAAGAACTGTGTAATAAAATCAAAATATTTTCCGTCTTCTTTTTCATGTTCAGAGGAATGATGCAGCTACATTTTTAAGAAACGAGTATTTTGGAAAACTTATTCTATATCCTTTTTCGCAGTGCCTGGAGTCTATTTGTTTAAAGCCCCACTGTCCTACTTGTAGCTACTTGTAGAGAAAACTTCCCCAATCGGTGCCTGTTGGTCCCCATGATCCTCTTTTTCTTATGTTAATTGAGAGCTGAGTTTACCTCGCTGTGTGGTTTAATCCCTTCTGGCCCAGTAGTATTGACGGTCTTTAAGATAATTGGCTAAGTCAAAAATAATTATCTACCCGTTTTATTTATTTCATTTAATTCATTTGCTTTAAATTGTAGTTCTATCGTTTTTCGGAGTAATAATTTAAAATACAATGATTACAAAAAAGAAGAAGCTATTTTTACTGTTTGGAAATGCCGTATAGCAGCCAAACTTTATGCTTTTTTGAATGAAAGAAAAGTGAGAAAAGAAAAGACTAATCGACGAAAAAAAAAAAGTCAGGTTATTATTTTGTTTAAATTGTGACGTTAAAAGCTTTTCCAAAATAGTGCCAGATATAACGAAAATGTACTGATTTGATTTTCCAGAAATTTTGGAAACTGCAAAAAAAAAAAATCTCCTTTGCAACAGTGCTTCATATACCACCTTGACAACCGAGATTTTTGTTCTTCTCTCGCTCCCTGTCCCCTCTCGATCTCCATTTCTCCCTTCCTCTCTCTCTCTCTTTCTCTCTCTGATGTCTTCCTTCCTCCTAGCTCGCTCTTTTTAATTCTCTCTCTTTCTCTTTTCTATCTATAACCAACTCCGATGTGTAGTTTCCTACCGCCACCCCACCCCCGCCCTCTCTGGGTCTAAGGGACCACATTCGTGTACCAAAATCTCTAGTAAAGGTTTTGTTTTCGCGTGGCAATTTAAGCCGGTGTGACCGCGCCGTTTGTCTTACCAGTTTCGTTTGTCCGTCAGACATAATATGCGGGTTTTCTGCCCGCACGGATCGTCCGTGACTCGCACGGATCGTCCGAGGGACGATCCGTGCGCTTAATTTGCTATCCGCACATTCTGTCCCCCCATTGTTTTACGTTTATATTTGATAAAAGGAAGCAACTCGGCAAATCAATGTATTTAGACTCATTGTAAATCATGTGGTTGACATTTTTTCTAGAAATTACATAATAATAACTCTACAATTTGTTTAAAGCAAATGGGCCAGTCCTTTTGAAAGTAGAAGTGAATATTTTCTTTAAAACCTTTATTCTATGAAGGCATACTCGTGCAATACTCGTGATATCGGCCAAACAACTGTTGTAATCGATTATACTTTTAAACGTGCTTCGTACTTCAACCAATATACTCGTGATACAGGCCCCGCCCCAAGTATTTGGGGGCGTTTCGAGGTTTAATGAAGGAGTTAAATGGGAAATAACAGTGATTAAAAATGGGGTTGAAAGTGAGTGGGGGAGGCTAGAGTATTTAAGATAATGTAGAGCGTAGCACAAATTGGCAGATGCTCAGGGGGTAGGGGCATTTAATTACGGTCAGATGAGTATACAAATAATACACAGCAGTGAGGGCATTAGTAAGAATTACCCACACAAGGTACCTTTGGAAAAGTCTAACACGCCCGACGCGATAGCCGAGGGCGTGTTAGACTTTTTCAAAGGTACCGAGTGTGGGTATACTAATGCCCGAACAAAATGATGTGTATTATTTTTTTTATAAATTTATAACGTGGATCCTTGTTATTTGACCAATCGCCCTCATCTCAAACTTAAAGGTCCGAATACACCAGTTTACAGTTGTATCAGTGCGCATGCGCAGACAGTTGACCTCGGGTCAGTGGCCCCGGAACAGGGCCAAATTGGCCCTGTTCCGGGGCCACTGACCTCTGACCTCTGGTATTTATGGGTAAATTAAGATTGCGCCCATGCAAATGATGATATGCGCGCACAACGCAGCGCGCAGGCAGTGATATCATCATAATTTGCATGGGCGCAATCTTAATTTACGCATAAATACATGACCTCTAGGTCATTGGCTTTGTTTAAAATGGCGCACACAACTGTAAACTGGTGTATTCACTAAGGAGGTTTAAATCTAACCCATGGTTTAAATTCTCATTTACATAACCCATTGTTTCAAATAAGCGCAAATTGAGGCGTACCTTGCCTTGCGCGCGTCTAATATTAGACCTCTGACTTGTGTCGCGCTTATTTTGCGCTAATGTTAGCTAGATGTGGTAATGACCGGTCATTACCCAAATTACGCGTTAGGCAAAATAAATGCCTGGTCACGTGTACGCTTTCAACCAATCATTTGATTAGGATCTACGTCATCATCTTGTAACATATGTTAATACCTTATTCATGACACTGGCAGGTCACTAATTGGCGTATGGTTCAAGGGGCGGAGCCCCCGGAAGTGCAGGGGTTTTAGGCATTAAAATTAAGGTCAGATTAGCATCCAGGGGCCAGCCTTAGGTCCCAAGGTGGGGTCCAGGGGCAGAGCCCCCGGAAGCTCAGGGGTATCGGTATTTAATTACGGTCACATGAGCATACTTTCTTTTCTATTTCTTTCTATTTAATTCTCTTTAACCCATTGCCTACGGGAACCGGTTGGCTCTTGTATTAAGCCTATGACAATGAATAAAATCAATGGTCAACGGGTTAATATACTTTTTCAAAAGTGTGGGGGGGGGGGGGCTTGAGCCCCCAAGCCCGCCGTTCCGCGGGAACTGACAAGTAGGCCTCTAAATAGTAAATAAGCACATTTCTTGCCTGACTGTAAATTTTGATATTTGTCATTCTCCAACAAACGTATAAAAGTATAATTTACTAAAAAGTGAAGAAAAATCCCGGAAAATTAAGCCATTTTAGCAACATCTGTAAATTACTGGTATCAAATTAGAACAAAAAAATTCACTTTTAAATTTTTATTTTGGTGGGGGGGGGGGGGGGTAGGAACTGGCTGAATACTTACACCTATGGTGTCGAGGGGCTCTTTCTTTATTTTTTTGTTCGGTAATAAATAAGTTTAGTTTATGTGGGTGTCACTCAGGCGCAGATATACGGGGGGCGACGGACCCCCCCCCCCCCCCCCCCCTCTTTAAAAAAAAAAAGGGAAAGGAAAGAAAAAGAAAAGAAAGGAAAAAGTAAAGAAAGAAGGGCTAAAAACACGAGTTAAAAGTGGACCCATCAGGGCGCTCACTTATCAGTATCAGGGGAAAAATTACACGGGGGCTCGGGGTGAATTAGCCCCCGAAATGCCAAAAAAAGCCCCCGAAAGTCATAAAAGTAGCCCCCGTAATTTTGTAAGCAGTTCAACACACGCAATCATGAAATAAGGGTGTCTTCATCGAAGTGTCTCTGTAATTTTAGAACCAC